>SNQJ01S0043976.1:0-17836 GCA_010110895.2 Picea sitchensis | reverse complement strand
GAGATGAAGCGCCAAAAGTCATGTGGGCCCCGTTTGGGTAAGTTAGTACATCAACTTCCCGGGGTCGTAACTTTTGCATACGATCTTTGTTTTAGGCGTGTGATAGCTCGTTGGAAAGGTATCATTGAGGAGATTAATTTTGGGGGATAAATCATGCCTTTGACTATCATTAAGAACCTCTATCTCGAAAAGCCTTCATTTAGGCCCTCAAAATGGCCCCGGAAGTTAAAACCTGCTAAAAATACTAAATTGCCAAAATTGTCAGAAAACTGTTTTGAGCCAGTCAGAAAAGGTGGGTGGCCACTGATATCCACCTATATCAATACTCCCTCCTTAGGAAGAAATGGTCTCCATTTCATTGAGTTCCCGGGGGAGAGGGAAAAGCGTTTGTTGAATCTGCATCTCGGTGAGCTGCTTGCCTTGCTGGAGAAGTCGCGTTGTTCAATTTGTGGAAGTTTTTCACAGACCTGTTGAGGCTGAGGCCATTCAACAAGTTGGGCTACATGAGAGGATGATGTGTAGAAGGAATCTTTTCACTTTTCTACAACCTTGCCGCCTTGCTTCTGTTTGATAGAAGGTGCTTGGGGCGAGGTTGTAGTGGTTACAGTGTCCTTCTGTTCTCCTTTTGAACAGATTGTGAAGAAGATAAATTTTGCAGTATGAGATACTACCTTGCAACACTTTTTAGGTGGAACAGTAGTTGGAACTACCTCTGGTATTCTGTAGAGATGACCCCCCAGAGAAACAATGACACTGTGGGGTCGAGACTCATAAACAACATGGTGCTTCCACATATATGGTTGGCCCAAGAGAACATCAAAGACATCCAGTGGGGAAACATCACATAATACCTCATCCTTGAAGGGTTGGATGCCGTATGAAAATCAACATTGTTGGCTAAGACGAAGATCTCGTCCTTGGCGAAGCCACCCGATGTTGTATGGTTGTGGGTGTGGTGTTGTCGACAGTCCCAACTGTTTGACGACCTCTGCTGAGATGAGGTTCTTCTGGCTTCCACTATCAACAATAAAATGCAGCGAGGTCCCCTTCACCCGCATCTGTGAATGAAAAAGGCACTCCCCCTCTTCAGGATATGTTGGTTCTTTTGGTTGAACTGTTGCGGTCACGACAATAGAAGTGGGGTCTGCGTCAATGATCTGTCCTTTACCATTATTTTCAAAATCAGATTATGAATCAGGGTTTGGCTCTTTGTCTTTGATCTCGGCCACCAAGGATTGTTTTGAGCAACAATCATCGATGTTGTGCCAGGGGCTTTTGTGGAACTCATACCATTTTTCGGTGTCCTTCTTTGTCTTCTCGTGACCCTTCTTTTCCTGTGTCTTGGACTAGTTTTCGGGAGACTGTTTGTTAGGGATGTCTTTGTCATACTTTGGTTGTTGCGGATTTACATATCCGAAATGCCATTTGTTCTGGTGCTTAAATTTCTGCTCGATTTTAACAACATATCAATAAGCAGCATCGAGTGATGAGATGTCTAGAAAATCCATTTTAGTCTGGATGTATCTGTGTACAACCCCACGGTATTTTAGAACCAAATGTCGCTCGGAGTCTTTGATACCTAGATTGGTGCGCAAGGTATGGAAGGTATTGGTGAACTCCGGAACTGCTTGGCCCCTCTCTTGTCGCAGTGTGTTCCATCTCATGTACTGGTCCTCATAGTTTCCAAGAGGGTAATAATGTTCCTTTACCGCATCCACAAAAAAATCCCAGGTGGGATCGGCCCCATATATTTCAGACTCCTCTATGGAACTTTTCTCCTAGTAAGTTTCCCACTAATGTTTGACATGAGGGAGAGATTTAAGGAGTGCGAAGGTGATCTTTTCTTTGTCGGAAAAATTGTGAGAAGAGAAATAACCTTCTAGTAGAGTTAACCATTTTTCTAGGGCTTCTGCATCTATATGTCTTTCAAATATAAGAATATGAAAATTAACTTGTACCTTGAAAGGCGAGGTGCCTCCAAAGTGGTCGCTTGATGAAGATGCGCCTGATGCTATCAGCAGGCGTTGAAGGATGTGGGAAAAATTCTCCATCATTTCGTCCCTCTTTCGTGTGAGAGCTTGCTCAAGCAACAGATTGATAAGATCGTCTGCTCCGTCGTTTTTCTTTTCTTCCACCATTTAGGGTTTCTTGGGTGAGAGAGAGCGATTGTCTTCAAGAGAGATAAGCTCAATACCCAACTTGCTATACTTGAACTTCGTTGGGGACATGCACTGAAAAGAACGACTAAGAACAACCTACTCTGATACCACTGATCCAGATTATTTTCGGCACGAAATGAGAGCAGAGATATAATAAAGAAATGCACAAAGATATTGCAGATATTCAATAATATAACAGAAATGTATCAGAGATGCAACCATAAACACAGATATACAGTAATACACGATTTCTATTAAACAAATAAATGTACAGAGACAGTAAAAATACAGAGTGAAAGACTCGCTAGAATGGTGGCAGCTTGTCTCTGAGAAGAGATGTGACAGCTACTCGCATTCGCAAGAATATTATTACAATGAGGCTGTGGAGGCATTTTTACAATAAACAAGAATGCCAAAATTCCTATACATCCAAAAACCTAACCCTAGGAGATGAAGCGCCAAAAGTCATGTGGGCCCCGTTTGGGCAAGTTAGTACATCAACTTCCCGGGGTCGTAACTTTTGCATGCGATCTCCGTTTTAGGTGTGTGATAGGCCGTTGGAAAGGTATTGTCGAGGAGATTCATTTTGGGGGATCAATTATGCCTTCGAATATCATTGAGAACCTTGATCTTGAAAATCCTTCATTTGGGCCCTCAAAATGGCCCCAGAAGTTAAAACTTGCTAAAAATAGTAAATTGCCAAAATTGCCAGAAAATTGTTTTGAGCCAGTCGGAAAAGGTGGGTGGACACTGATATCCACCTAGATCAAGCGATCTGATGGCTCATATCTTCTTCGGCTGATCGAACGATTGAGATTCACTTCGGATTTCTGAAACTTCGGACTTCAGAAACATCAACTCTCAAACCTCATCTTCTCCTGAACTCACAGCATCTGAAGGCTCGGATCCACTTCAAGTGATCCGATGCCTGATATTACTTCAGACAATCTGATGGCTCAGATCTTCTTCGGCTGATCAGACGACTGGGATTCACTTCGAGTTTCCGGCTCTCTGAACTTCGGGAATCTCAGATCTCAAACCTTGGTAGATTCTCTCTCCTGTATGTGTGAAGCACTAAGGCTCGTGCACATTGCTCTGATAAAATGGTTGTTGACCCTTTGCTCTATGATCCAACAACCATTGTCTCTCCTCCTCCTAAGCTTATCATTTCTTCCGACTTAGAATATTTCTCAGTCTTCAAAGGTTTCAAACCTTTGTTGCACCTACGAGTCTGAATCTTGGATCTCGTCAACACTTATGAAAACTTCTATCCCTTCTGATATTGATCCTTAAATGATTCTGACTTCCGATCCACTCCTTACGTTCTTGGGATTTCTATAACTCATATCAAAGGATTTCTTGAAACAAAATTCTTCTCGCCCACCTGGCGTTCCTTTCTTCTAGTTCTTCGATGCTTGGTCACTTCTTGACGTTGTGCACTCCTTGCACCTAGTCTAAGTTTCCTTTGTTCTCTCTGAACTCCTCTGAGTCAATCCAAGGCTCAATCGACGCACTCCTTGCGTTCAAGATGCACACCTTGCATACGAGTTTCAGAAGAGAAACAATTGAAACTTATCCAGTTTCGTCACGAACTCATACGATCAATTTCTTGAACAATCATACATGAACGAAAATGAACTAAATCACATACACAAAATATAACATCCATTCAATCACACATTAAAATGAACACATTCCAAGATTTGGGACAATTATTTTTTTTCTATTCATTCATGAAAACAAATTACATAATCTTGCAGTTCTCCACTGCGTCTTTCTTCTACTCTATTTTGCTCTACTGGTCTCTATCTCTATCTCATCTACTTTTACAATTCAACAACAAAAAACTATCTAAGGACCGTCTCCACGAGCTCTCATCGTCTTGTCTGCAACCTATCTTGACCAACTCTTAGCAGTTACCTACTTTGTCCTATTACAATAACTACCATTTATTGCCAGATAAGAGTCAACACTCTATATCTACAACCCCTTACAATCCTATACGACTTTACAAACATGACATATTTAAAAATGTTTCTTTCAAAAATATCTCAAAAACTCGATTTACTCCTGAGTTAAATGTTGATTTGAAACTCTGTCATGCTGAGATGTCATATATTTGCCTCCACGCTTGCGTCTTTGACTTTGAAGGTGATGCTCCTGCATCACCATTCAAGTTGGAATGTTTACATTATTGGATTTTGGTCACTCTAAAGTTGAGGCCATAGCCTTGGAGGACATCAAATTGGTTGACATCGAGTTCAAGAAACATGATCCAAATAAGATAGTGGAAAAACATATGGCTCAATTCAACATGAAGCAATACACGCATGAGAATTCCCCATATGATGAAATATTCAGGGGATTTATATCTTATGAGGAAGTCCAAAACATATTCCTAACCCTACCCCCAGACCAACAAGTTGGTTTCCTCAGCTTTCAGAAACACAGGTGGAACAGTCTACCAAATATATTGCAGGGAGAGTCAATAGCCATGCCTCCTTCACAGGAAGCTAAATATACAGGATCTGAGTCGGGATCCTCCACTAAACCCAAAGTCGAAAAGGTCCCCAAAATCCCAAAGGTATTATTTCAAGAGATAAGAACATCACTATCGGGAATAAATGATACATAGGTGATAGCACAGTTCGAGGCCTTCATGAATCGGGGACAAATTGTCTCTCATTCAACACCAACAACTACTGTTGGCACCCCCAATACAATAGGACAACAACATTCCACCAAAGTTTCCTCTCCCATTGCATCATTAACCCCTCTACAGACTAGCTTTGGAAATCCTAATTCCAAAATCACTTTTGTGGGTGACCTTACCCTCATCTTGCTCGAATAGATCCCTCCTTAAGATTTATTCTTTAGTAAGAAATGGAAATCCATCATGAAAATAGAATCTCACCAAAAGGATGGAGTCATAACTAAAATGAAAAGACTCGTGTGTGATGGGAATGACCAGGATGGTCCAAAATTATTTGCAAAGGAAGTTGCAGGTTCGTTAGGTTCTTTTGCCACTACCAATCAATGGTTGGTGGAAAATTTGACCAAACAACTGTGAAAAAAGTGCCTATTGGTAGAGCACTTGCAAAATCAGATATATACCACAGAGAAGACTATCAGAAGTACGATGAACCATGACTTTCAACAAATCAGGGGTAGTGATTGGCAACAAATTAAACAGATACATGATAACCTTGATCTGCTCCACCATATTTCATAAACCAGCCAAGGCCTGATCACTCAGCGTGACAAGTTGAAAGAGAAGTTGCAAGCCAGATTGGCCCTAACTGAGGGTACCACGATAGACATCTCGGGCTTCAAAACTCAAGCGTTGGAAATCAATGAGAAGCTAGAAGCTGCCCAGCAAGAAATTTATCTGAAAGTAGATTCCAGCCAGAAATTTTATGAGGCAGTAGAACTTTCCCTAAAGGATATCTATGTCAAGGAAAAAGAGGCTCGCTTAGCCCAGTCTAAGTTTCAAGAGGTCCTCATATTGATGCAGAAAGCAAATGTCCCTGATTTTCCTCTTCTTTCTTATTTTGAACAATTAAGAGGTGAGATGGCCCTAAAGGTCTGGGAAACAAATTTGGAAGAAGGCAAGAAATTTTCTAGAGAGGTGAAAGAATCTTGTCTAGAGGCATTGTTATCATTAAACAAAAAGTTGATTGAGCTTGACGGGAGTAATATCTCAGAAGCCCTGGGGAAAATTGAGATAGAAATGAACCAACAAAATTCCAGAAAGAACAAAGAAGAAACTCTGGAATCCATTCGAGGAATGATCCATATTTATCTTCTTAAAATCAATAAATGGCTAGTTAATCCAAGTTCATGGTTTCAGGCCACAGTCCAAGAAGTGAACAAGATCCAAGAAAAGCTGCCCCAAATACAAAATAAATTATTTGCCTTCGAAGTAAATGAAAGGATTGAGCCCTCAAGTTTCATGGTGGCATTGATGGATAGATGCACCCAATGCATTGAACATGGAAAATAAAGCATAGCTGGGAGAAAGTGAGAAAACATGCACAGTGTCCTTTCCTTCCACTCTCTCTACCTTTCACCTTCCAACAATCACTTACCTTGTCCACCCACATTCTAACCTCCACTTATCCCACCTCATCATCAAACACTTGTTCCCTCATCATTCTTTCCATATATAGTTATTCTTCCCTGTGACCGTTATCCATCCCCCGACAAGTCCATGCTTTGTTATTTGTCTGATTATCCTCCCCCCCATGACCTCGACTGTAATTCATTACCCCGCTGAACATATCTGAAGGGATAGATGGAAACCAAATTAAACGACCAAGACAATGTGCCAAATAATTAAGGTGGTCTTAATGGCATGTGTACCCGGCCCAAAGGACTAAGGAAAAGGAGCACTTCTACCAGCAGACGAAGAGATAGAGCAGAGCATTAGCGAAACTCATCAAAATTTACATGTTGTTGTTTTATTGAGACGTATACTATTTTTAGTTAAATATTGTACGAAGTCCAACGGTTTTAAATTGTGACAGATTTTGTATAAATACATAGATTTAAGATCTATTCAAGGATGATTCTTGCCGAATTTAATAGATAAACTCTCTTTTTTAGTATTAATACAAGTGAAAACAGAGATTCTAAGTTTCATTCAATTTGAGTTATATGTTTCCTCTGTGTTTCCATTTCCCCGAATTTCTTTATGTAATTCTTGAAAAGCGATTGGTTGCAATTTATTATTACATCTACTATGACCATATTATAGAAATAAATTCATTCAATAAACAATTTTTCCTCTGTTATTACTGTGAGTAAAACAAGACCTACGATCTACATGGATTACTGCATTTTATATCATGTTCAACGGTGCATTCTCTACTTTTCTTCCACTACAAACAAGGTGATACTTATCTGTAATTGATACCTGACTTTGTTTAACAGTTTTGTAACTCTTTTCTACACCATTTGGTATTATAATTGTGACTCATATAACGATATACGACCTTTGTATTGTCCTATTATTAATTTCATTTAAAGTTCATTTCTCATAAAAATGAAGGTAGGAAAAGCACTCACTAAAACATTTTCTTTAAACGCTTCGGATGCCTAACACTATTCTTTGAGCCTTAGAATTAATCTTAGGAACAACACTTGTGAATGATGGTCAAGGGAATTTGAATCACTTGTCTCTGACAGGGGGGAAATCTAAAGTTTTCAATCAAGTTCCAAGTTTTTTTTAGAGCCTGTGAATAGATGATCAAGTATGCATCCTAGTTCATGGTATGTAGCCTTATTCCTAAACATATCATTGTTGATATGGTTTGTGGTAATCCTAAAACCATTCATAGTTTTTTTAGCCTTGAGCTCTTGATAGTTTTTTGTCAGCTTAAAACCACCAATTAAGCAGAAGACATGAAGTTATGCTTTCATAGTTTTGAGACTTGAGCTCTTGTTAGTTTATGGTCATCTTAAAACCATGTAATTTAGTAGAAGACATCATCTTCTGTTAGACATTTGGTTTGTGGTCATCCTAAAACCACTAGATTGGTTTGTGGTCATCCTGAAACCACCAGATGAGTTTGTGGTCATACTTAAACCACCAATTTAGTAGAATTCTTCATCTTCTGCTATTTTTTAATAGTTCAAAGAGGATCTTAAGCCCTCTGAATATTTGCTTGACACATTACTAGTTGTCAAGAAGTGGTGGTTTTTCACGCAAAAATGAACTTATGATTAAGGGGGGATGTTGAAAACTCTAATCTCAGTTCGTTATCTTACCCTAATTGTCATATCATTAGAGGACAGTTGTACAATATGTACTATATATACATTATTGATGTACATATTAATTGACTTGGATTAATGTCTTTTCCACCCATCTTTTGTCTTCTTAATTTGTCAATTATATTATTTTCTTGGCTATATTCTCTTGCTCTCGTTTTGACAAAAACATGATGGATGGTGGGATAAAATTATACGAGGCCTTTGTGTAGATTTTCTTAAAAGGGAAAAATCATGTAGCAGCTTATAAAAGATAATTTTAACAAGAGATCATTGGATAATGATTAAATGTAATGTAAAACCCACCTCCATATTCAATGCATTTTTAGTCAATTTGAAACAATCTCAAGGATTCATATAGTTAGAGTGTATTGACAATATTGTTAAACAAAAACTTTAGCAAATAAAGCAGGTTAAAAACCCATCACACACTAATGAAATGGTAAAAAATAAAATATTATTGAATCAAACTTACTTTATTGTTAGTTGAGCATTCATACCTTATATTCAATTAATTTGAAATCCATGTAACCATTCATAGAAGATAGGTTGAAGCCCACCTCCATATTCAATGCATTTTTAGTCAATTTGAAACAATCTCAAGGATTCATATAGTTAGAGTGTATTGACAATATTGTTAAACAAAGACTTTAGGCAAGAGGTAAAGCAGGTCAAAGACCCATCACACACTAATGAAATGCTAAAAAAATAAAATATTATTGAATCAAACTTACTTTATTGTTAGTTGAGCATTCATACCTTATATTCAATTAATTTGAAATCCATGTAACCATTCATAGAAGATAGGTTGAAGCTCGAAAGAATAGTTTTAGTATTAAAGTCTTTCAAAGCAAGACAATTTGAAAATGCAACCATCATATAATTATAACTTTTCATAGATCACTTCTAAACTCTGAAAATAAACTCAAGAAAATAAGTGAAAAAACAATAACAATAGAACATTTATAAACTTTAGAAATAAATTCAAGAAAATAAGTGAAAAGAAACAATAACAATGAATATTGTTTGAATTTTTTTTTTTATCTCTTCAATATGATATTAAGAAGGTGGAAATTATTTTTGTATGAAGGAAAAAAAATTAATATATCATCCCCTGGCTCAACGAAAAAACAACTAAAAATTTACGTTTACACAACTAATATTTTTCAACATAACACCACATTCAACACACCTTTGCTAGCATTATTTAAAATTAGCATAAATACAATTACAATTCAATTCTAACCCAACATGAATTTCTCATAAACTTGAGTCCAATATGACTTGCATGAATTGCATGAATTGCTTTCAATATGTGAAGTCTGCTAATCATATGATGATGTACAAATCAACTTGTCATACCCTATATATATCTCAAATTGGAGATGTGCTTATTTTCATGATTTTAAAATATTAAAATGATAATTTAGTACAATATACATCCATTAATAAATAATATTTTATATAATATTAATTTTAAAAATAAATAAATTAAATTTTAAAATATAAATTCCTTCTATCTAAATTTATTAAAAATAGTAATAGAATTAAACAATCAATTTGCTCATCACGAGGCATTTTACCATTAAATATGATCAAAAATATATCATACCCATCACAAAAATAAAATAAAACATTAAATACTATTTATAAAAATAAAATAAAACATTAAATACTATTTATAAAAATAAAATAAAACATTAAATACTATTTATAAAATTATTTATACTTCTTTGTGCATCTCGACTTCTTCTTCTACCAGGATAGGTAGATCCAATTTTGCTTCTATTTCTTCCTTTTTTGAGCTTTTTGATCTGGCTTAGAAGTTGGTGCTTTTGTTCCTCCCTAGCTTTCCATCCCCTCTTGCTTCGAGCTTTCCCCTTTTTCTTCCATTCATCTTCCTTGGACTGACTAGTCTTGTGGTTGCTTTTTTATTATCCCATGTTTTCCTCTTGCTTGGGATCTTGGTGAAACCCTCTTCATAATTTTGCTCCTTCAATCTGTTGGTTGAGCTCTCTGCATTTAGAGGGAAATATCTAAAAAGATGACCATGTTTGTGACATTTCTTCCATTGGAAAGGAATATGATCATAATACAAGGTTTGGGTCCAATATGTGCCTTGGTATGAGATGGTGATCAAATCAAGAAGAGCCCTAGCTATGTTCATATACACACAGATCCAGGTGTAGGATGCATATTGTCCTACTTTTTTTACTTCCAAGATCTTGACAAAGGATCCTAGTGTATTCTCGATTCCATTTAGCATTTCTTTGTCCCAGAACTCCTAGGGTAAAGAATACAACCGAATCCAAACCAGGTCCGCCATGAAATCCTCCTTTTTGAGGGCGAATCATTCTATCGAGTAACAAAGATGTAACCCTACAGAGTTGAAAAAAAATGGTCCTTCTTGAAAGACTCTTTCCTGATCTTCTGCACATGAGAATATTACTATAAAGAAACCCTTCAATCCCAACTACAAATCTATTTTCTCCTTCATCTTCCATCTTTTATTTACCCAACCGATCATGGATTTTTTTGAAGACCATATACCCATGAATTTACTAATGACTACATGGTCCTTGATGAACTGGCTATAGTCTCCATTCTTCTTTCATGTGATATCATATCGAGGGTTTTCTTGCGCCTTATCTAAACATCCATTTTTTAGTCTATTCATTTGATGCCTTGATCCCATGTCCTAGGTGACCTAGGAATCGTTGACCGCTTGGTCCTTACCAATCCCTCCACTTTCCATCTTTGGTGGGGTCTAAGAAGGCCCACCCATAACCACCTCCTTGAATGATTTCCCCGTATTTGTATTATGCAATCCTCCTTTTGTTCCCTGATCCATATTACCTATCACCGCTACCATTATTGACTAGATCTCATCACACCCAATTCCTACAACCATGAGCAACCATATTCAATCATGGTTACCATGGGAAACATGATCACCATTATCAAATGTTTTTAACCGTGGACAACCATAGTTAATTATATCCTTTCATTGGAAACCATAGGCAACCATTGTCAACCATGGTCAAACATGGTCATCCATAGTTTATATGGTCAAACATGGTCAAATGTGGTCAACCATAATCAACATGGTCAAATGTTGGCCATGGTCTACCCTGGTCAACCATACTCAAACATAGGCAATCATGGGAAACCATAGCCAACCATGGTTAAACATAGGAAACCATGGACAATCATCATCAACCATGGTCAACCATAGTCAACTATGGTCAACATGGGAAATAAGGTCACCATTCAATGTTCTCAACCATGGTCAACCACAGTCAACTATAGGCTTTCATCAGAAACCATTCTCAAGCATGGTCAAACTTGGTCAAATATGGTCATATATAGTCTACAAGGTCAAATTTGGTCAACCATAGTCAACATGGTCAAAAGTGGTCTACCATATTGACCCACAGTCATCCATATGTTTACCATAGTAAATCCAAGTCAACCATATTCAACCATAGTCAACCATTATCAACTAAATTCAACCATGGTCAAACAACCATGCTCATCCTTTCTCAACATGGTCAACATAGTCAACCATACTCAACCATGGTGAACCATCATCAACAATGGCCAACCATAGTCAACCATAAACCACTATAGTCAAACATAGTCAACTATAATATTTAATAGTCAATTAAAGTCAACCATGGTCAACCATAGTTTATCATAGTCAACTATAGTTAAACATGGACAACCATGGTCAATCATATTCAACCATGGTCAACCATAATCACCCATAGTCAGCCATAATAAACCCCTCTTCAATCATAACTTCCATTATCAACCAAAGTCAACCATAGTTAACCACGGTCTACTAATCCTCCCCACACACGTGAGTCGTCAACTAGCACAACCACATTATTAAAAGTGGTTGATATTTTCCATGGGGCCGATAGACTTATATCAACCACTTTTAATAATGTGGTTGTTCTAGTTGAAGTGAAATTTCATTTGGTTTTCACCTCTAACTTTACTTTTCCAATGTGGTTATGCTAGTTGAAGCCAAACGTCATTTGATTTTCACTTCTAACTTTACATTTTTTGGGGGTTTTATATATCTATGGAACATTGAGTTGTTTCTAGATAGACGAAAAAAGAAAAATAATCCTCGTGGGGCTCCTCCATTCTTATTGAATAATCCACACAGGGCTTCAAAAGCTTTGTAATTCTCCATAAATTGTGTGTTGGGTTAATCTTCACTGGATCATAGAGTAATTGAGATAACCTTGATTCAATTATTGTTGATTTATCTTTGGTGGTTTAGAGATATGGTATTGAGTAACCCATGGTATTATATGTGAGTTTTCATGTCTTTGCATGGCTATCTCCACACCATGCATGTATTTGCAAGGCCATGCATGTCTTCGCATTGTTAGAAAGCAGAAGAAAAACAAAGCATAAACAAGCATGATTAAACCGAGAATGACAATTAGATAATTGACATAGTGATTTATGTGGAAACCTAATGGGGGGGAACACAGACAATGATAATTGGTATTCTTATTATTCAAGGGATAATTACAATAGCCAACCCATGCATATAACCATCCTCTCCTCTCTACGCACACACCGCACTCTACAGTATTGTTTCTTGCTCACAAATTGTACACACATTACACTCTCACCTCTATGGGTATGCTCGTATCAAATAGTTATACAAACTGATTATAATTAGATCCACTAGTTACACAAACTGTTAACAAAAGAGTGCATGCATGCACATTCTAAATATAGTTGCATGTTGGGAAATTCATTAGCATGCTTCCAACAATCTCCACCTTGACAACAATTTACCTGATATATCATGCCCTTAATTAATTCATCACCTTTCCTGCAAGCCAAGAGAAGAAAAACACCATCACAACTCCACAACTTCTCTAACAATATTGTTACGTGAACATGTCTGCATGATTCACTCCAGTATGGACTATTTTTCCTTCATCAGTAACATGTCTTATAAACCAATGCACTTGTCCCATTTTGATACATTGGACTGCTAGTCAAATATAAAACACTTTGACTACCATAGAGCACCACATCCTGTACCTGTCCAAACTTACCCAATAAATCCTTGCATTCTTTCAAGACATAACCTAAGGTAAATCTCCTCTCGTCCAAATCTAATGAATCATAACCACAGACTAAATCATTGCAACCATTGTAGGTGATCCTTGTGCTTCTGTGTTTGAAGCACCCATTTCCATGCTCTTCACCTGGTTTTTCCATGTGTCTACTGATAAAACCAACTGCATGTGAAATGTTGACCATTACCCATCACAATCATCAAACTTCCTACTAGCATATAATACTTGAGACATATAACATTTTTCTTCTTCATTAGTTAGGACATAATCCCGAAGAAAACTTACAATGGAAAGCCAAATGAATTTTACCAATTTCACATTATTCATACTGAATTTTCGGAGTATCTTCACCAGATACTTTTGTTGTGATAACCAAGATTACCATATTTCCTGTCTCTGTGTATTTCCATGCCCAAGATTTATTTCTTTGCTCCCAGATCCTTTATAACAATGTCCTAACCAACTGAGGCAACATGTTGATCTCAAACATGCTTGTGCTTGCTACAAGCATAACATATAATACCAAGATAATGAATATACCATAAACACAATGGTTATACTCTCTTCTTGTAAAGTTTGGCTCACCATGAAGGAATCAAACATCTTGTACCATTTTCTTAGCATGGTTAAGGCCATACAATGATTCTTGAGTTTGCAAACAAATCTTCTTTTGTGATTCTGAACTAATCATTATGGTGGTTCCAAATATATCCCCTTATCCAAAAAAATCCATGTAAAATAGTTTTAACATCTAGCTGTACTAGCACAACATCAATAGAAACAAGCTTTTAACAACTGGTCAGAAAATTTCATGGAAATCAATACCTTCCAAATACCTTTCTACTACCTGTCATGCTTTGAACCTTTCATCTTTTACTATGTTTGATTTTATAAAAGGAGATTCATCAAACACTGCACCTTTGTCCATGACGATTTTGTGGGTAGTAGGATCTCACAGTCTGCATCCCTTAACATCATCACCATATCAAAGATCTACCTGTTTGATCTGGGTCCTACTTAGAATGCTCATAAAAGACATAAGCATCACAACCGAATAATTTCTCCTTTGAGTAATTACCAGATGACATGTTCATACCTCTTCCGGAATCTTCTAGTCTTTTGCAACCGATGGTGACCGAGTTACCAAATAGCACAACTACTTTTGTCCACAACTATTGTTGCAACTTGGCATTACTAAACATGCCTATTCGATCCCAGCTACCTTGCAATACTCTCCAAGTTCCATGGATATGAACCTACTTTCATCATATATTCTCAAACACTTGATTGACCTGCGAAAACGACATCCTTTCTACAGACCCACCTTTCTAACCTGGACACACTACTCCACCTCAAACTTTTCATTTGAGAAAACCTTGACCAAATCCAGTTAAGCCAACCCAAGTGAACATTTTCCACTCACCTCCAGGGACTTTATACTGAAGTCTTAGTGCTCCACCTTAACATGAACATTCCCTTGACCAAATCCGTCCAAGTCGGCCAAGTAAGCCTTCATCGCTTACCTCCATGCCCATTTACAATGGAGTTCACGAAGCCTTTTATAGGCTTCATTACATGCAATCCATGAACATAATACCACAGGCTACCAAAAAACATGGACTTGAAAAACCACGTGCTTTGACCTAAAAATTGGATTTAACCCATTAACTCTTTCACCTAGTCAAGGTTAACCCAACATACATGCCTCCCCACATATTCAATCTACCTAAATCTATGTCTAGACTTTTCATAGGTGGCCTGATAAACCAGGGGTGCCCATGCCTATCCGGGTCTTACAGACATATGCCCATTTACATTCAATCAATAATTTTTACAACTCCAAAGTAAATACATTTTTTTTTTCACGATGACTCGGCCATCAACGCCCTACACCTTCTTTGTGAACACAGGTGGTGAAACACAACAGACAGAAAAAACTTCATCAACCATACCTGTAGCTGGATTTTCTTCTTTTGTGGAGTCCTCTTTGGATGCTTGTTGTCTTTTCCAACAATCCTTCTTGAGATGCCCATATTTTCCACAAAACCAACATTTTCCCTTACCCTTACTGTCTTTTGACTTAGACTTGGTTGTACCTTTTTTTATCTTTCCCTCCTTCTGTAGATCGACCTCTGGCCAGCATTGCTTCTATTGTTAAGGTTTCGTTACTCGATTTTTTCCTCATATCCTCAGACAACAAATCTCCCACAACAATGTCATAATCAATGGCATATGTTGAGTTAAACCACATAGTTGTGACCAGAGGATCCCAAGACTCAGGAAACGAACAAAGTAACGTAATCGCCTTGTCCTCATCTTTGTAAGTTACGCCCATACTAGATAATTGACAAATGAGAGTATTGAAAACATTCAAGTGATCAACAATTTTCATAACTTCTTTCATCCTCAAGTTGTACAACTACCTCTTCAAGAAGATTATGTTCGTCAAAGACTTTGTCATATACAAACTCTCGAGTCTGTTCCACAAACCTATTGTTGTCTCTTCTTTAGCGATGTTAAACAACACTTCATATTCCAGACACAAACAAATGGTATTGAGGGCTCTTACATCCAGATCTTCATAGTCCTCGTCTGTCATGTTTGTCGGTTTCTTTGTCTTTTCAACCAACACCTTTTGCAATCCTTGTTGCACAAGCAGATCCCGCATCATGAACTTTCATAATCCAAAGCTATTCTTGTCGTTGAATTTCTCCACCTCAAACTTAAAACTCTACATTTTCACCATTAGCGAAAAACCCAAACCAAACCTTTATATATAAAAAAAAAAAACCTTATAATTCAAAGTTAAACCCAAAACTGATGATTAAAAAATTTCAAAAATATTTAATAAATATTTTATACTTAATAAAAACTTTTACCAAAAACACAAAACTTCAACTCTTAAACAATATAATATTTTAATACATATCCTTTGCCCACTTTATTTACCACTTCACCCTAAAGCAAAAACGATTCTCCACTTCATTTATTTATAAATTATTCTCCACTCAATTAAACATACCACGTTTTATGCCTAATGAGACAAAGGTTCGACCATGACTTAGAATAAGACAAAAATCTTTAATTGTTTGGATTGACCTTCTTCCCACTATTACCAAAAGCACAAGTTAATTTAAAGCTTTATAAGATTGGACAGTATTATGTCTTGTTCACACTCTTTATACACATTGTACTCTCATTTCTATTATTATACTCTTTATACACAATGTACTCTCATTTCTATTATTATACTCTATATATAGTATTTCTCAAACAATTAGATTAATTGATTATAACTAGCACAGTCCCATGAAACTCAAACTCTAAAAAATCCAGTTAGATAATCAAACTCTAACTGAGTCAGATAATGAAATTCTCAAGAATTTTAAAAGTTAATCATTTAAACGTGGCAATTATATGATGTTACAGTAATTTCTTAATATGATTAGGTAAATGTTAAAAAGTAAACAGGTAAATGCAAAGAAGTTATAAACAATAAATCTGACCCATTAATTTTGGAGGACGACTAAGAATATACCAGCATCTTCAATACATAACCATCAGATTAGAATTTAAGATTAAAAGATCATTAATTGTGCCCATCTCCAATAGGTATACGCCTTTCCCCGTAATTAAATTCACTAGTTACACTAACTGTTAACGAAAGAATGCATACATATATACATTTTAAATATTATTACATACATGTGCACATTGCTAAATTTATTGACATTCACTAATTACACGAACTGTTAACAAAAGAATGCATGCATATATATGGTTTAAATATTATTACATACATATGCATATTGCAAAATTTATTTACATTCACTAATTACACAAACTGTTAACAAAAAAGTACATGCATATATACATTTTAAATATTATTACATACATGTGCATATTGCGAAATTCATTGACATGTTTCTAACACTCAAGACTATCTCCACTATGCATCTCCATGCATGTATTCCCATTATCTCCATGTTTATGATTCTCACCATTAAAGGTTTTCAAGGTAAATCTCCAATGTCCATAAATGCTTATGCTTTTCTCTCATTGTTTTTCACACTCTCTGTATACGGTAACGATGGCGAAAACCCTGGATGAACCATTTGCGAGTGCAGATCTGGAGAGAATGTATACGGTAACGATGGAGAAAACCCTGGATGAACCATTTGCGAATGCGGACCTGGAGAGAGGGGACAAGGCACCCTACCCAGCTCAAGCCTCTGCTGAAATTCGTCTCCTGTGGGCTTTCGTAAGGAAAATATACTTCTTTCTCACTATCCAATTGCTACTCGCCATTGCTGTCGCTAGCGTTGTGGTCTTCGTTCGACCGGTCGCCCATTTCGTCGTCTCTACTCGGGTCGGGTTTACTCTGTACAAGGTCTGTATCGTTTATCCCGTAATCGGTAAGTGTCTCTCTCCCTTGCTCTTTTTCCTGTTTATTTTGGGGGAATCTTCTAGGGTGCAGTTTTCTATTTCTTACCTGTTTGCAGTGATATGGCCTATGTATTTCTACTCTCAAAAACATCCTGTCAATTACATCCTATCAATTATTTTTCTGGTTTCTATATTGTTTTGGCTATGAATCTGTTTATTTATTGTATTAATGTGAGGAAATATGAAACAGGCTATGATTTTTCTGGTTTCTTCATTCTTTTGGCTATGAATCTACTGTATTAATGTGAGCAAATATGAAACAGGGAAGGTGATATTGGAAGCGGCCATTCTAACGGCTGTGGTTGTTGTGAGTCTTACGCTCTATACATTCTGGGCAGCAAAGAG
>SNQJ01S0043975.1:95265-113581 GCA_010110895.2 Picea sitchensis | reverse complement strand
TGAGAGAAAGAAGAGGAAGTTACAACGGGTTTTGTTGTAGGTTGTATCCCTTCATTTGCTGGATAATAATAAAGGAAGGAACTGACAATTTCTCTATTGGACGTAGCCCACACTGGGTGAACCACGTAAATCTGTGTGTCTCTTGTATTGTGTGTCTTCTGTGTTTTGTTTCTGCATTTGTTTCATTTTATTGCTCCGCGGTCCTGTTTTTCTAACACAAAGCAACAAGAAACTATATATTTGCTTCTAATGAATGTTGGTATTTTCACATTGATGATAAATCAACATTGGTATAGTTTCTTGGTAACATTGGTATTGTAACATTGGTATAGTTTCTTATTTCTTAGCTACAATACCAACATTCATTTCTTTATTTCAGAAAGTCTCCAATTATATGAAGTACTAACTAGCAAGTGATCTTGAAAATATATAGTTTCTTGTTGCTTTTTTCTGGGAAGGTACATTTCTGGTTATTGTTATCTTTATTGGATTTTTAGCCGAACTTTCTAATCGGTGGTGACTTGTGAGGGGGAAACTTTTACTTAGCCTTCTCAAAACCCCAGGTCACCAGGGACGTCTCCTGTGGGTCTACCACCCTAGATAGAAAGGGACATCCTATTAAGGTGACAATGATAGGATAGTCTCTCATTGTTCCAATTTGTCTTCATTACCTTTCCTTTGTCTTTCCAACTACAAACTGTGCGATAACATTTTCGCACCATTGGCAAGGAACACTAAGTCAATTCTCCTCAAAAGACGACATTTTTTGGTAAGCCTTTCCTCAAGAGTCTTTATCTTACAAGATTACCTGGAGACTCCACTAAGGGTGATTCCCTTATCTCTTTGGTAATTTCAAGAAATTATCTGGCGACTCCACAATCCACAAGGAGGTACAATAAACCTCCTCAATCCTTTAGAAGAAAGCCTCCCCAGAACTCTCCTATGGTAAAATCACTTTTTGGAGGAAGTCTTCCTTTAAACGCAATGTCTAGCTCGGGAACTCAGACCAACATCCCAAACCAAGCCAATAACCAAAGACAATGGTCATCCAGTCTTTGCAAACTGCTAGACATGTCAGCTATACCATGCTACCCTAGGCATATGCCATCCAAGTATGAAAAGTGGTTGCCTAAGTTCACCGGTACTGATGCAATTAGTGTTGAAGAGAATTTGAGCAACTTTTGGGCATTCTTCCAACTTCACCCTGTTAGAAATGATGTTGAATATATAGTCACGAAATTGTTCTCTGCTACCCTCCTTGATGCTTCAAGACATTGGCACAATAGTCTTCCTGGTGGCAGTATTAAAACTATGAACAAATTGGAAGAGGCCTTCCTCAAAATATGGAGTATCAAAGAAGACCCCAACATGCTGCTAACTAGGTTGAATAACCTCTGGAAACAAGTCAATGAGACCATTAGATAATTCTATACTAGGTTTGAGACCTTGTTGCAGAAGATCCCTATGAGCCATCATCCGACCAATAATTTCCTTGTTTACATCTACACCAAATATTTTACTGGTCAAATAGGGTATCTCCTCAGGGATAAAAACCCCCAAACAATCCAAGAAGATCAAGAATTAGCTACAAATATTGAAGAAAACCTCCACTCATCCAAAATTGAGCCTTTCCCAAACCCAAGGGTCAAAATGGACATTAAACCCAAGATAGTCCACAATGTTGAGCATTCCTCAGATATTTGTGCCAACCTAGCAAAGCTGCAAATGACCATGGATGGCATGATGAAAAATCAAGAACTAATGATGAATAGGATTTTCAAGCTGGAAAGAGCCTAGAGCCAAGCACCAAGGGTTCCTTACAAAGGATAATTCCAAAAAGGGAACCAAATTTATAGACCGAAGAATGATCAAGAGGTTCCTAATACTTTAGCTCCTACAAATGTCGTGGATGAAAATCCTCGGTGTTTGCAGTGTAGTGAAGCACACTAGGAACATGAGTGTCCCTACAACAATGGAGGCCATGACCAAGTAAACAATGCGAGCCATGTTATAGAAGGCCCCCACATTTTCCTAAATATCGCTCCTGAGGAACATTGAGAGGGCATAAAAGAAGAAGCCAAGAAGGCTAGAATGGAAGTAATAAACAACTTAGACTAGGCATCAAAAGAGAAGTTGAAGATACAAGAATTTCAGGTGTATAGACAAAATAAGATAAACCAACCTATATCTACCATTCCTGCAATAACTCAAACAAAACCTCCACCCTTGGACATTCTCCTTCCTAAAACATCCAAAACCGAAAGGGTGGACTTAAACTTTGACTTCGAAGGGGAACTATCCAAGATGCATGTAACTATTCCCCTAAGAGAAGTCATCAAGGTACCATCTATTAAAGAAATATTTGAAAATTTCTTCAAGGCATCATATGGACCAATGGACCACCCTATTATGTTACAAGCTAATCACTTTAGGGTCTAGTATGATGAACACTCACCCTATTCATGACCTTGCTAATGAATAATAAGAGCCTCAACAATTGCATGTTGGATTCAGGGTCCGGTGTTAACATGATGTCTCTCAAGGTCATGCAACAATTGGGCCTAAAAGTCACACGACCTTACAGAAATGCGTGTGGCTTTGAGTCTAGAGACATACCCACACATGGGGTAATTGAAAATGTGGAAGTTTGCCTTAAAGAATACCCTGAGAGAGTAATCGACATTGACATAGTGGTAGTAGACATCCTACATGTGTGGGGGATGTTGTTGTCTAGAAAATTTTCCTCAATGCTGGGTGGTACCCTTGATATGGACCTCACTTATGTGAATATACCTTTTAAAAATGGAACAATAGGTCATCTCCCAAATGTGTGAATGACCAGAACCCATGTGCAGGAAACTTGTGACCCCATCAAAGATGACAAAGCACATGAGCAAATCATGGAAAGTATTCCTGAACTTTCTCCCGAGGATATTCCCTTTGTAACAGAGGAAGAATTTGATTAGATACAATGGCCCAAGAGAGAAGAATACCAACAAATCCTAGATAAGTATAAATACAAAGAAGTCGGGGCTGTAAAATTACTAAAGAAGGGAGAAAGCGATATATGATCCGACCATCCCAACATGAAGTCTTCACAGCAGAATCCCACCCTCCTCCCTCTGCACAATACACCAGGGTTGTTTAAGAAACAACCAAATTCAAAATCAGGGAATACAAGGAACGAGATATTGTATAGATGTGGGATGTCAATAAAGGAGAGCCAACTAATATCAAGGGAAGTACTCAATTTTGGCTTGGACCATTCAAAGTTGGAAGAAAATTAGTTGATGATTCTTACTACTTGTCCACATTGGAAGGAAGAAGGCATCCATTACCAGTCAGTGTGCACCTCCTCAATCCCCACCAAGGTGGGGGGATTTGACTTCACAGGTAAGTGCATGTAAGTAGGTAGGCATTTGCATTCATTGTATATACCATTTTCATTCCATGCTAGAGTAGTTTGTATTCATATTTGTATATATTCTTGCTTTCATTTTATATATATGAGTTGGGGGTGATATCACCACCCCAAATGATTTCTAATAGTTTTATGATGAGATTAAGTAGGTTATAGGTTATGCCAGAGATGTTTAGGTTTTGATGCACTCTATGGTGAGAACATGTCCCCGAGTTGGATCCATATGTTATCCCCCAGTTTATGGATAACTAAGGAGATTATGTCTCGAGGCCCACAGGTCCTAGACATGGAGTACCGAGAGCCAAATCGACTTGAGCATGGCCCTGGAGGGCCCATATTTTATTTTCTTCAACGCCTCCACCTTGATAGCAGCAACAACATCCATCACCTCATCCTGGTCCTGTAGCAGAAGTGGATCTTTCTCCATGAGGTAATGAGTCCGGGTATCATGGTATGTCTCACTCTAATCCTCAAAACCTTTGAATATGTGCATTCAATTATTTTTGTTTCTAACGAAAGCTTGGTTCTTATACCTATCCACTTGACAATATCTAGGAGGAGTGACAGGATGCCCTAGTAAGCTTGTGCCCATAGGTTTTGAGTTTCCACTAGGGGGATTCATGAGAAGCCATTGTCCGCTCCCACCGTACCTACCACTTTCCATCTTTCTCCCTCTCATCCATTCCATTACATTGGTTCGGGCATTAGGTTGACCAAATATTTTAGGGTTGCAACTTACCTTGTGGGAATAAGGGGCTAAAGGCTCAGAGGGTAAAATAAGCTAGCAAAATATAGAAGCCAAAGAATGAAACCTCGATATGCTTTCCCCAAGGATCCCCGAGAAAGCAGTAAAAGGCTTCTTAGCAAGAATTAGAGGGACGTATAAAAAATAATAAAAAACAAGACCTAGTTAGAGGATAGGGGCTCTCATTACGAGCCAACCTATTATTTCCATGGGCATGTAGCGGTATGACACTACCAACAACTGGTCACCATGTCAGGGTAGTGGCTCTTGGTGGCATAGCCAAGAGAAATGGGGTCTCATCACGAGCCAACTTTCTCATTTCTGTGAAATTTTTGTGGGTAACATTGCCACCACTGGTCACCACGCTAGGGAAGTGTCCCCTGACTAGATTCTTGAAGAAAAAGCAATAAGAATAAATATAAAAGGCATGAATGGGCTTGGAAACATTTGCATCCATGACAAGTGTAGCTCACCCTCTACAGAGGCACCCACAGGTAAGCCATGCAATTGCCTGCTATCACTGCACCCCTTGACCAAACATCCCTTACCACCTCACCCACTCACATGGCTTGGATTTGGTTTCTCCCAGAAACACCCCACATCCATTGAGAATTAGCCCAATAGGATGCCCTGTCACTTTTTCCAAACTTGGCTTGCAGATTAGTATAATGTATTTGAGCACTTGTCTGGGTAAAACAAGTTTTATGCACATGTTTAATAATATTGATGATTATATGTGATTGACATTTCTATGATGCCTGTGACTTATGAGCCCGTGGAGTGCATATTTGTTGATGTACAGGATCATACCCAACAAACAAGTACACATGGGGAGATGATTAGTTCTAACCTCCATGGGGTTGAATTCCCATCAGATGGATGTTGAGACCCCATCAAGGGGAAGAGACAGATCAGACGGTTTCCACTGGAGAAGAGGAGAACATTCCACCAGAGGCATCTTAGCAGGCCTGTACCTAGGGGGGTTATGCTCTTTCCACCAGGATGTTGGCCTTGGAAGGCCCATGACATCACTCAGGACACTCATGACGTCATCCAGTGCTTATGGAGGTTTTGGGAGGTAGTTGTGGTAGTTGTGGCACGTGTGGCAGCTTTCGGAAGCCCAAGGGGGCCTAACGTTTTTCTCCAGGAGACCAATGTTTCCCTAAAAGGGGATAATGTCACCCTAAAAGGGAACGACGTCTTCATTTATACTTGATTTAGGGTTTTATCATGACATTTAATATAAAACAATATTATTATGTATTTTTGGCCTTGTCGGACTTTTGTGACCTAAAATTTAATTAAGGTCATTGGTATGGTATAAGTAAGAGAGATAAAACTCTCTTTTAATCACCATCTTTCACTCACACTTGTGAGAGGTCTGAAATTTGCGCCCTTCTAGAGTTTTTGGCTGAAATTTTCTAGTGCGCACTAGTTGAAGGTTGATTATTTTGGTTATCTTTGGCATTTTTCTTGGTGGATGGCTTATAACTAGGGTTTGGCTTGATGAATACTTGGTGAATGTAAGTGAATTTCTACAATCCTTCCCTTACTTGAATGGTTATAGTGTTTTACTTTCATTTTGTTAATGAAATTGCTGGAAATAACCCTAGTAAATAAGCACATGTTGGTGTCCTTGTTTTAATTTCCATTTACCTACTAGATTATGCCAAGGAGTTGTTTTACCTGTTGAAGATATTGTTAGGGCCTTTCCATTGCAACACCCTACCATTTGTTCTTCATCCTAGCCGATTTTACTTTGTTTTTGAGCTAAAGAAGGAGGAAAATATGCTAAGGCCTAGGGTTTCCTACACCTTAGTAAACTATTTTCCCCTAGGGTTTGATGGTTGAAGCCTTGTCTTACCAACACTTCATCCATCAAAATCTTCTTGTCTTTGGCCCTATTATTATCGTTTTGTTCCTTCAATTCTTTCCCTTACTTTTGACTCCATTTTCCCTATGAATGCACTGGTCTAAGACTTCATGCTTGAGTGTTCTGATCACAACTTTCAAACATCCAAAATCTTTGAACAAATACTAACACACTCTAACCCTAGTTTAGTTTGACTTGCTAACCCTATTGTTGCTATCATACATTTGAGTTATAGTCATATTTTGCAGCAATTAAAGCTTCTTTAAGCAATTGAAAGGATAAAATGCATACTTGCTTCTGATGAATGTCAGTGTTATGATATTGATAATTAATCATTCTTTCTCATTTTGAAGCCTTTATTGTGAAGTATCGTATTGTGATTATTTGTATTATACGTCTTTGCTTACTTCAACAATCTATTAGTTAATTTCTTTTATTGAGAAAGTCTCCAATTATATGAAGTACTAACCAACAAGTGACCTTGCAAATTTAGTTTTCATGTTGCTTTGTTCCAGACAAGTACATTTCTGGTTCTTATTATTTTTATTGCATGTTTAGCTGAAATTTCTGATCGATGGTGACTTGTGAGAGGGAAACTTTTACCTGGATTTAAACATTTTCCTTCTCAAAACCCTAGGTTACCGAGGACATCTCCCTTGGGCCTACCATCCTAAATATAAAGAGATATCCTATTGAGGTGATAGTGATAGGATAGTCTCTCGTTATGCCTTTTTGTCTTCATTTTCCTTATCCCTTCCTTCAAAGTAAAAATTTCACGATAAAAGGTCCCATTGATGTTGCACTACCTCTTGCAACAACATAGACAAATTCTTCCCATGTTAAGTTTGAGGCCGAAAAATCCACCAAATTCATTGATCAGATTCAACACATCCACCAATAGGTCCATGAGATTTTGCAGAAAGCCAATGATAAGTACAAGCAACGCCATGATCAACATCAGGTACCACACAAGTTTCAGGTGGGAGACAAGGTCTAGTTACATTTGCAGAAAGAGCGCCTTACAGGGCCCCATCAGAAGCTCTGCCCACTTCGTTATGGGCCTTACACTATCACCAAGGTTGTGGGTAGAAATGTTTTTGGGCTCAACACTCAAACCTTCCTTGGATTGCACCCAGTTTTCAATGTGGACCTCCTTTGGCCATATTTTCCACCATTATTGAACACCTCAGATATCACAGAACAATTGACACCAATAGAGCTCAACCCTAACTACATGGAACATGCATCCACTAATCATTTAGTGGAAACACAGGTCAAGTGAACTCACTAGTAGAGGATCCAACTTTATCGAGTTGTCAAAGCAGGGAAACTCCTACACCAAGGAAAGTGGCTCACCCGGGGCCAAATTCAATAGAAGTTTCCTCACATGTTGGGGGAAATCAACACAATGGAGACCATTATTTCCTAAGGGGGGAGAACTGATCCAGGTGGATATTGGTGGCCACCCACCTATTCCAACTAGATCCTCTTGACAATTTATAGTTCATCACATTCTTTTGTAATTCTTTGTAATTGTTGGTTCTACACTTACAAGGTTGCATGAATCCCTACACAACTTCCAGGAGGATATTGGTGGCCTCCCCCTTAATCCAACTGGATTATTTTGGATGTTTTCATGTCAACACATCTTTATGTAGTTCTAGGGTCATTTTGGGGCCCTAAACAGTGTTTTTTTTGGATTTCCACAGTCAAATTGTAGACGGAGTTAGAGTTTTATGACATAATGTGAATTTATCGAAAATACCTTTCCAACGGACTATCACGTGCCTAAAACAAAGGTCGTATGCAAAATTTATGACCCCAGGAAGTTGAGGTACCAACTTACCCATCGGGGCCCACATAAATTTTGGTGTTTCATCTCCTAGGTTTAGGTTTTTGGATGTCTAGGGTTTTGGCATTCATGAGTAATGTTAAAAATGCCTTTGGCACCTCATTGTAATCATTCTTCTTAGACATATTCACTTAGTAGCCACATCTCTTCTCGGAGATAGCTACCACCATTTGAGCAAGTTGTTTTCAGTTCTACATTTTTACAGTTTCAGCCTATTTTATTTATTCAATAGAAGTTATTATTCACCGGATATCACCTCATTGGATTCTTTGCTCCCCAAATACTCAATCTCATTGGCTACATTAAACACACGAAGGTCACAATCCTCATTGACAGTGGCAACACCCATGATTTTATTCATCGTCACATTTCCCAGGAAATCGATTGCTATATCTCTACAGTCAACAATTTCCAAATCATGATTTCCAATGGCGGTTCCATGAAATGTGGTGGACGTTGTGAAAATGTGCACCTACAAATTGGTTAGTACCACATGAAAACTCATATGTTTGCTATCAACATAGGAGGTTGTGACATTGTGATCAGTTCTAAATGGTTACACACTCTAGGATCGATCCTCATGGATTTTAAGTAATTAACCATGCAATTACAACAAGAGGGAAAACAATATAATTTCCAAGGCATCACACTAACATCCCCCAAGATAATCAATTGCCATTGAATGGAAAAACTCCTAAAAAAAGGTCATCCGGGAATTATTTCCCAACTCAATCCCATTCAAGAATTTGATACCCTTTGTGCATCCTGATCTCTAATATATCGTCTCCAAACACCAAGCCATTTTCAACACTCCCCATGGACTTCCCCCTTCCTGTGGTGTTCATGGTCATTCCATCCCTCTAGTCCTGGGAAAGCTTCCTCCCATTGTTCTTCCTTATCATCATCTCTTTGCCCAGAAGAATGAAATGGAGAAAATTGTGCAGTAATTGCTCGAAGTGGGTGTTATTCATCCTAGTACCAGCCCCTATTCTTATCTTGCAGTAATGGTATTCAAGAATAAAGGAATTTGGTTCATTTGTCCCAACTTTTGTGCTCTCAACAATCTCACCATCAAAGAAAAAATTTCAATCCCTATCATTGATGATGTGTTGGATGAATTGAGAGGTTCTCATTACTTTACTAAACTTGATATTTGTTTTGGCTACCACCATATACATATGAAATAGGAAGACATTCCCAACATTTCATTTAGAAATCATGAGGGCACTATGAGTTCTTTGTCATTCCCTTTGGCCTGTGTAATGCTCCCTCCACTTTCCAAAGTCTCATGAATCAAGTCTTCCTTCCTTTCCTCTGTATTTTTGTCTTAGCTTTCTTTGATGATATTATAATCTATATTAAAACTTGGATAACCCATATTTCCCATGTGGATCATGTTCTCCATCTAATATCTCAACAAAAACTCTTCCTTTAACAATCTAAATGTGTCTCTGGGGCCTCAGAAGTGGAGTACCTAGGTCTCATTATTGTTAACTATGGAGTACAAGTGGATCCAAAGAAAATTGAATCTATGAAGGATTAGCCTCACCCTAAAACTCTTAATATATTTCATGGTTTTCTATGTTTAACGAGGTATTATCGCAAGTTTGTTCATAATTATGAAAAATTGTAGCACCTCTCACTGCTCTCCTTAAAAAGAATGCTTTCACTTGGACTCCAACCACTAATCAATTCTTCCATGCCTTGAAAGAGGCTATGCGTATGACTCCTATCTTGGCACTTCCCAACTTCACTAAGACTTTTGTCTTGGAATGTGATGCTTCTTGGAAAGGAATTGGCACAGTCCTCATTCAAGATGGCAGGCCTTTGGATTTCACTAGAAAACAACTCTCGGAGAGACATTTGGTCCAATCATTATATGAAAAGAAAATGTTGGATATTTTGCATGTTGTGGATCTCTTTCATCCTTATCTATTAGGGAAATGCTTCCAAATTAAAACATATCATTAGAGCCTCAAGTATTTAATGGAACAACATATTTCATGCCTAGAGAAACAACAATTGGTGACCAAGATATTTGGATATGATTATGAGATCATTTACAAGAAGGTCAAATAAAATGTGATTGTTGACGCTCTTTCTAGGAAGTATGAAGAAGAAGGGTCCCTATTTTCCCTCTCCTTCATAATACCAAATTGGCTCCAAGTTGTTCGCCAGGAATGGTTGCAAGACCCCAAACTTTCCTGCCTAATCCAAAAATTGCAACACCATTCTCAAGACTCTCTAGGGTAATCTTGGCACAATGAAGAGATTCACTACAAAGTCCATTTGTATTTAAGAAAAAAATCTCAACTTAAATCCACATTGCTTTGTGATCTTCATTCTTCACCCACAAATCGACATCTAGGGTTCACCAAAACCTATGAACAACTCAAACGTTCTTTTTTATAGGACGGTATGAAACATGAAGTATGCACCTTTGTGGCTAAATGTGATACCTGTCAAAAAAAAAAGGGAGAAATAGTCAAAGATCTAAGAAAACTACAACAATTTCTAATTCCCCCTGCTATTTAGAGGGATATTTCTATGTATTTTATTATTGGCCTTCCTAAATCTAGTAATAAGTCCATCATCATCGTGGTAGTCGACGATCTTACCAAATATGCCCATTTATGTGCTCTTCAACACCTGTTCAATGCATCCAAAGTGGCTCAAATATTTATGGATAACATATTCAAACTTCATGGCATGCCTCATTCTATTGTCTTTGACCAAGATCCCACTTTCACCAACAATTTTTGGCAAGAATTGTCCAGGCTCCAAGGAACCCAATTACATATCATCATCGCCTATCATCCCCAAACTGAAATTCTCAAGTGTTTGGAAACATATTTTCATTTTTTTGCATCTAATAGACAAAATCATTGGGCTCAGTGGTTGCCCCTCACTGAATAGTGGTACAACACATCTTACCATATTTCTACTCGCATGACTCCTTTTGAAGCAGTATATGGGAAAAATCCACTGTCGATTCTCTCCTACATGCCAGGTGTCTCCAAGGTTCATGAGGTTGACAACAATCTTACTGTATGAACGACCATTATCCATACCCTCAAAGAAAATTTGGTCATGGATTAAAATCACATGAAACAACAAGTCGATCAAGGTCGTTCTGAACTTCAATTTGCTAAAGAAGACTAGGTGTTTCTTCGTCTACAAACTTATAAGAATACTTCACTCAAGTCTAAACATTTTCAAAAACTTTCTTCCAAATTTTATGGTCCTTATACAATTCTCAAGTGAGTGGGACCCGTGGATTACCATTTATCTATGCCTAGTCATTCTAAGATCCATCCTATTTTTCATGTTTCTTTCTAAAAGAAAGTGATTGGAACTAAGCTCCAAACTCAAACCAACCTCCCTGCGTTGGATAAATAAGGTTACATTTGGTTGCAACCACATTTAGCCTTGGACCAGCGAGAGCATCACCTCAGTCTGCAAACCATTAAGGAAGTGTTAGTGAAGTGGAAAGATACAACTCCAGAAGATGCCACATGGGAGTCGACCACTATTCTGCAATAGTTTCCTCATCTCAAGCCTTGAGGACAAGGTTTTTCTTCAAGGAGGAGGAAATGTTTGGGACCTAACCTCCCTAACCCCTCACATAGGTAGAATAATATATTTTCCATGTAATGTATTTTATAATGTAAGAGGACTTAAAAGAAGCTTCCGCTTCTAGAAATATATTCCTCTAGAATGTTCTTTAGATGATAGAATTAGTATAAATAAGAGTAGGAGGCATGAGAAAGTTGTCTTGATAATTATTGTAATAGAGCTATTCTCTACTATATGTTTCCCCCTCAAAAAGGTAAGTGAACATTTCTTTATTTCAATAAAGGTATTATTGTTGGTATTGTTATTCTCATTATTCTGTTGTTTCACTGGTATTTGTCGAATATTATTATTTCTTCTTATTTCATTACATATAGTACCTTACAATCCACTACCACAAATAGATAGTCATGTCCCAACCTAGTTTTTGGTAATTCACATGCTACTGTTCAAAATCTTGCCAAGGAAAATTCCTTCCTTGCAAGGGAGAGCTTGGGGAAATGGATAGGAAAGCCACCCACTATCACTTCAACGACCTTGCCTCTACTCTTCTATGTTATGGTTTCTAACCTAAGGAGGGTTTTCCTATGTGGTCAAACTAGGTCCTATCATTGTATTTAGGACATGTGAGGACGAGGACTTAGATTAGAAAGAAAATATTATTCCAAGTAAATGCTTGGAAGATAAAGATTTCTTGTAACATATTATATAAATTCACAATTAATCATCATTATCCAATTACCATGTAAAGTGTTCCACATAAAAATGGAAAGGTACAAAGTGTGTCACAATATCATATTCGTGAAACCATCCATTATTATTTAGTGGAGCAACAAGGGCAGAGTATGTTTATGTGCTATATCAATACAACATCAACATGTTCAATTGAAATTTTTTGTGTAAGTAGAACATATGACCATATTGTGAGGAAAACAATGACATGTGCCAATATTTAGTTTTAACATCTACCAAGTTCATAAACCATGAGACCAAATAGAAAAATTGAAAAGAAATTTATAGTCTGAACAATGTTGCATTCATTCCATAATGAAACTGTCGTATTAGGGTATCAGCATTAACTTAGATCAAATTCATATTTCTTAGCATAAGTATGTCAATTGAATCAAATTTCATATGCCACAAAAAATGTTATTCAATAACAATAAAATCTGAATCAAATATGAGTATGATCTAAGCTAGCAAGTGTCGTAGATCCAAACATTGATTGCAAGTGACCATACTATGGGAGACCAACATAGATACAAGGAATGATACTCACAAGTGGAAATTTGTTGAGATGGTTCTAGGGTATACGTGAGGAAAATAACACATGCAAACCATGCACCAAAAGGTGATCATCAAACTAAACTTTTGCACTTGTATACCCTTGCAAATTTTTGACAGTGGAAAGACAATCCAAACAAAAAACAAGAGGTAACATTGGGCATCCAAATGAGAATGTTGGGGGTCTCTTGGGATTGGTCTTCCTATGTAAGGTATATGGAATCCAAATATCTCAAAACGTTTTCAAGGAATAATGTCCTTAGCCTTAATCTTGCACACTATAAACCCTGCACCTTCAGACAGTCCTGCACAAAGATTTTGGACAACAAACAAAGATGATGCAAGGGGCCTTGGATAAGGTCATTAGGCCTCCTACCAATTAATTTTGTTAAAAGTCATAATGTGGATAAGAAATGCAGTAAAATGGTTTCCTTAGATGTGGTTTGTACAAACATTAACTCTATGTAATTTTGGACCATTGGATCAACCCCAAAACAAAAATAAAGAACACGCAACAATTGCACTTTGGATTAGGTCATTAGAAATTCCAATACATCAAATGGAAGCATAGAAAAATCTAGAATAACACTCCTTCAAAATGTTTCAATAAGATTGACACTCAACTCTAGTTATGGTGTATTTATTTCAACCGTTCCAAATAAAGTATGAATTAGGCCATCCAAAAAAGTGATATCATAAATGCATTTAAAACCCTCTTGTGCTAACCATATAGACGTTTCTTTGAAGACAATATAGTATGATTTGAACAAATATATATCAATGAGGATCAAAAAATTCTATATCTAATTATAATACATGTTAAACCCTAGATTGCAAAATAGAAAGGAAAGGGTGAAAAAGGGAAAATTTAATTTTTTAAGGTTTTTGGGTGGTTGAAAATAATGAAAGACTAGTGCCTTTGGAGGGATATGGGGTCTCTACATCAATTACAAGTAGGGTCTAGGGTTTAATATGATGTGATTTTGATGGAACTCATAGGATTTTCCTTCAAGCATCACCTAGGGTTAGATGGTTCCCTTCAAGGTTGGATGGGAGGATCAATCCATGAATAAGTCTTTCCCGGTACTAGCAAGGTGAAGTCAAATGTTGGCCAAGCAAAAGGATATAAACTCAAGACATACTACCTTAATGCATGAACAATAACTTCAATTATCAAAGGGGGAAGGTTAGACAACTTACCTTGAGAACCCTTCCAATATGAGAATTTCACCCTTATTTGACCTTGTAGTAGCCTTTTTCTTCCAACAAACCTTCAAGAGTGCTTATCTAGACCTTGAAAAATAGCTAAAAATTCACCAAGAAAAGAAATAGATACTTAAAGAACTATTTAATCCAAGTTTCTCATCAATCTCCAACCAAACTCCTTGATCCATGGAATGGTCCAATAGTGGAAAAATGTCCTCAAAAGGGATGATGTGACCTCCACATGTGTGAGTTGTCCAAGTGTTTAATTCATCACAATAGACACATGTGGGATCATCTAAGAAAGTGATCCTCAAGTAAACATCAAGTGATGGTACCGCATCATCATAGGGTCCAAGTAACCATGTGTAGCCACCTCCATGATGTGTAATCAACCTTTCCAATCCATTAAATAGCCCGACATGTCGACCAAGGGGAGTGAGTAATGCATGAACATGCATGCAATGTCCAACTGAGAAAGGAAAAAACATGTGAGTGGTCCATGTGGCACATGTCATGACATGGAATCCTTGTCATGGCTCGATCTACTGTCATGGATCTTAATGCGGCGACACATATTCCAATGCGATACATGGATCCTAAGGAAAATGTCATAGATCCCAATGTTTGTATATATGGTCATATATGAGTACATGGATCCCAATGCAACATCATGAATCTTGAGGCATGGTACATGTATCCCAATGAAAAATATCCACTTGAAGTAATGGGTCTAGCCTCTTAACAAGCCATTAATTGGTAGCACCTGGTGACATCTCTTAACACATCATAACAAAAAGGGGGTTAGTTTTAATACTTGCCTAAGTCATAACATAAGGAACCATATTGACCCTTATACATGCATCAAGTCATAGGAAAACCCATATTTCCTAATTACCTAGGTGAAATATAGGAAATAATGAGTAATGATGATGAAAGGGAAGGGGGAATGGATTTATGTGGTGGCCATAAAAGTCTTAGACATGAAAAAGTATTTTTATTCATTCACATAGCTTTATTGAGCTAACATTTTTACACATAATTCACATAGGAGTTTTATTCATAGACAAACCAGGGGCTAGGCACATTAGCCTCATAGTGAGGGGGCATTGCTCAATATTTATATTTGGTTTTTTACTTTACTTCTTCACCTCTTAGCCTCAGTGTCTTTATTGATTCAATATTTAATTTGACTTTTGAGAAATCATACATGATCAAGATGCAATTTTTATATGGATGAAATGAACAACACTAGGGAGGTGGAAAATGGTTAGCATGGTTTGGATATGAACAACGCTATCTATCCTAAGCGTCTGGTGGTATTGGTTAATACAAGAAATTACACACTTATAATAGAAAACATGTTCCCCAAGGTACTATGAGGTAAGTATTAAAACCATGTAATGTTATGAAATGACACTAAACAATCATTAGGTTTTTACCACTTTACAACAAGCTAAGAAGTTCTATCATTATGTCCAAATAAATATTGATACATGGAATGTCAAATGACGCAAAATGGAACCATACCATACCATACCACAATGCATCTGTCATCTGAGGAGTGGGGATGAAAGTGAGATACACCAAAGCTAAGATAGCATGATCATGTATATGGTGGAGATCAAGATAAAATATGTCTGGATTTGGTGAAGATGAGCATGACACCTCATGCAATAAAAAATATGAAACCCTTGCGATGGTATCCAAACATTTGTCACCCCTTAGGGAGTAACATCACCAATGAAATCCATGGATATGTTCTCCCATGGTCTAGTAGGTGCAGGTAAGGGATGGCATAAATCTTACTTCCTATAATTGGTTTTGTTGATACAAAAAAATATGCATTCCTCAATAAATCAATCTACATATTCTTCCATTCTAGGCCAATACACATGGATTTGTAAGTTGGTGATTATTTTCCCAACACCAAAATGCACTGAAACTTTGGAGATGTGATCCTCTTTGATAAGTTGCAATATTTCTCTTTTCAAAACATGGATCTTATCTAACTTGTAGAGCAACCTATCCTAGAGATGGTAGTCGGCCTTGCTACCACCTCCCTCTTCACAAGCATGGCCTTGTGGTTATTGCAATACTCCTTAATTTCCTCATATTCTATTTGTTCCTCTTTTTTGCATAAAAAAAAGGGTCCATGCACACAAGTGTTCCCAAATCTATGATAATGGGTGTGGGTGGAATTAAGAGCATGTCTTCCAACATATTATTATTACCCTTCTTATTTTATGATAAGATGAAATTTTTGTAAAAATCCCATCCACTTGTAGTGTCTTATTTGTTGAATCTCTCTCTAGGCATGTAAATATTGTATTATCTAGTGATTGGTGTGAATTATGGTTTAATTTCCCATCAAATACTAATTTTATTTCTTAACAACTTGTACCAGAGCATATAGATCCTTGTCATATGTGGGGTAGTTTAGGACTCCACAATGAAACATTTTAGAATCATATCATATTGGATTACCTCCTTGCACCAAGACCACTCCCATAGAATATTAAATTGCATTCATCTCCACTTCGAAGGGATTATGCAAATTGGAAAATCCGATAACTATTGCTTGACTAATATTTCATTTTAGCTCTTCAAAATCATTATTCTAATCCTTTCCCCACTAGAAATTATTTTCGATGGTTGTTATCACATGGAGTGGTGCAAACATAGATAAAAACGATTCTATATACTTTTAAAGGTATTGTATTGTTCCTAGAAATATCCTAACTTTAGTGGAATTGGTAGGATTTTTCCACTTGATGATGGCCTCCATTTTTGTATAATCAATTTTAAGTTCCCCTCCATAAATCATGTGTTCAAGTACACCAAGGACTGTTGGGAAAATTCACTTTCTTAAGGTTTTCCAATGTTTGATGATTTTTTAGGGTCTCTAACAACTACATGAGATGTGATATATGCTCTCCCTAGGTATAATTAAAAATGAATATATCATCCAAGTACATGATAACACATGAATATAGAAATGGATGCAATACACCATTCATCAAATTCATAAAAGTAGTTGGTGCATTACATAAACCAAAATGAATTACCAGTCATTCATATAAACCTTGCCTCTGTTAATATTATGGTAGCTACGGGAGGTATTTACCTCCACGTGTGAACCTGACGAGAATAGAAGACTCTAGAAAGCAAGAGAAAACCCTAATGAGTTGGCTAATAACCCTAGAAGTATTGTTGGCTCAAGAAGATAATCAATATTAGGTTATTAGCCTCCAAGAGAAGAAGTCGGCCATAAATAATAATAATATACTGAATAGAAACATATCTAGAAGGAGAAGTCGGCCCCAACAAATCTGGCAGAACCAATATAAATACAGGGCACCAGTTCTCATTTGAAAACATCTCAGAATTGCAGTTCCCAGTTGGTGCGCACTGCAGTTCCTAGTTTGGTGCGCATTACAGTTCCTAGTTTGGTGCACACATGTGGAGGAGGGTTGCAAGTGTAGCTGTAGCAACAACTAGTTTTCAGTATTGGCTTAGACTATCTCTTGGCTAGGGTTTGGACTATCTGATCAACTATTGTTGGTGCACTATCCTTGGAGGAAGATGCGCTACACCTTGTTTGGCTATCTAGACTAGTGTTTTCTTCCGGAGTAATTCTCAGTCAAGGTTAAGGTGCTCAGAGGGTGGCTTCGGCCTATGGTTGGGTGACAAGGGTATCGTCAATGGTAAAACATGCACACTATCTTCTATATTCTAACAGGTTATGGGCCCCCACCTCCTTCATTCAGTCTAAACACTGGAAGGAAACATAGCCACTAGGATATTGAGCTCGTTGAGAAATTTCCACTAGGGTTACTAGCAGAAGCAACTCCCAAGACACTGTCGCTAGGGTTACTAGCAGGAGAAGTTGTAGAAACCCTAAACCTCTTGTTAAATAACTTTAAGTGAAGATATTGACCTAATCTATGGACAAATCAGTGCGCCCTAGCCTAGAGCATCTCCTAATACTCTTAGCAAGCCAAGACGTGAAGTTTGAATTTTTGGTCAAATCTAGGGTTTGACCAAGTCAAGCAACCATGAATAACTCTATGAAGTCTGAGAACAAGTTAGATGGAGCCTCTAACTTTAGAGCATGGAAGACAAGGATTGACCTCATCCTTGCCAAGAATAAAGTATTGGATATCTTGAAAGGAAAGATCGTGAATCCAAAGTTTGAAGAAGGAGAAGAGAAGGAACCGCAGAATGTCACAGCTATGGAGAAGTTAAAAGATGTTGACATCAATGCCATGAGTATCATAGTGGATTCCATAAAAGACCACTTGATACCCTACATCTCCCATCTTGACTCATCGAAGAAGATGTATGATGCCCTAACAAATCTCT
>SNQJ01S0043975.1:63785-92021 GCA_010110895.2 Picea sitchensis | reverse complement strand
TCTTGTATCACTCTATGGTGTGAATGACTTATCCAACATCATGTCTAATTACTCAGATGAAGTATGGTTTCGAGAGATGATGCAGCTAATGGTGATGGTGATGCTCATGATCTAGTCATGAGATAGTCTAGACGACTAGATGCTACCGGGTAAATGGTATATTTTTGTGCTCAAGATAATTACATGTAATACCTCCCTAGCTAGGAGGGAGTGTTAATATTATGGTAGTTGCGGGAGGTATTTACCTCCACGTGTGAACTTGATGAGAATAGAAGACTCTAGAAAGCAAGAGAAAACCTTAATGAGTTGGCTAATAACCCTAGAAGTCTTGTTGTCTCAAGAAGATAATCAAAATTAGGTTATTAGCCTCCAAGAGAAGAAGTCGGCCAGAAATAATAATAATATACTGAACAGACACATATCCAGAAGGAGAAGTCAACCCCAACAAATATGGTAGAACCACTATAAATACAAGGCACTAGTTCTCATTTGACAACATCTCAGAATTGCAGTTCCCAGTTTGGTGTGCACATGTGGAGGAGGGTTGCAGGTGCAGCTACAACAACAACTAGTTTTGAGTATTGGCTTGGACTATCTCTTGGCTAGGGTTTGGACTATCTGATCAGCTATTGTTGGTGCGCTATCCTTGGAGGAATATGCGCTACACCTTGTTTGGATATCTAGCCTAGGGTTTGCTTCTGGAGTAATTCTCAGTCAAGGTTAAGGTGCTTGGAGGGTGGCTTCGGCCTATGTTTGGGTGACGAGGGTATCATCAATGGTAAAATGAGCACACTATCTTCTATATTCTAACAACCTCATCTTGAAGGTATCCTTCCATGCATCTTATTATTTTAATTATACCTAGTAGTATCCTAATTTGAGATCCATATTCGTGAATTACTTATCATGTTGTAGCTAATCTAGCAAACCATTGATCCTAGGTAGAGAGAACTGACTCTTGAGGGTAATATTATTTAAATATATATAGTTGATACACATTCTCCAATTCCTATCCTTCTTTGGAATTGTGATGATAGGTGACCCACAAGGTGAGGTACTTGGTCAAATGAATCCCTGCTCCAACAATTGATGAAACTATTTATTCAGTTCACCTACTTCCAACATGGACTTTTGTACAACCCTATGTTGGTCAATGGAGAGTTAGGAAAGAATTGTGTCTTGTCCTTCACTTTCTTATTAGGTGGTAACTTCTTTAGGCTCTTGGAAAAATTATCTACATGAATACAAAAACTTCTACAAATGGTGTTCATGCTATTTAGTACATCCCTCTAGATATGCAACCCTTTGCCTTTACCTTTACTTATTCATCTCCTTGTTTATTTCATATTAAGAGGAGAAACACAAACTTTTCACTTGATCTAGTTAGTTTATTGGATTGGTTAGCACTTACCAAATATATCTTGGATTTACATTTATATGCATTGATGTTGAAGGAATTCCCATCCATGATAAGGTGGTATTGGTGTGCTTTCCTCATGAAAAATTCATCCCTATATGTACAAATTGTTTTACATGTAATGGCTTCCAAACAATACACCACACACATCAAGTGGTACTACATCTACCTCCACTTCATCAACATAGTTTGAACTTATAGAAAATTTGATCTTACATTGCTTTGTGACCCTAGGATTTACTTCCTTATTTATTGATCCCTATGGGTATAGGGGAGGATGGTCATTAAATTCCAATCCAAGCTTACTTACCAAATCCTCTACTATGAAGTTAGCATGCAAATAAAAACAAAATAGAGCATCCACCTTTGTCTTGTTGGATTTGATGTTGATATGGAATATTTTAGTCATCACCCTCTCTTCCTTGGGATGGAGTATACTTAGGTTCACCTCGTTTTTCATTGTAGTGCATACAATGTTTTCATTTTCATTTGATTTGCTCTCTATTCAATTGCCTAAATCCATAGCTAGAATGTTCTTCTTCTTGGCCTCCTCCTTGTTCTTCTTTGGATTCAACTCAATATGTAGCTTCCAACACTTATCTTTGTTGTGAAAATCGATGTTACAATGGTTATAATGGTTGCTTGGATCCTTGCATTAATGTGTAGTGGTTGTTGTCTTCTTATCCTTTCCTTTCCACTTATTATTTCCCTCATTGGAAGTGCCTTGGTGGTCTATCTAATTGGAATGATTTGGTTATCCTTTCTTCTTGTCCATATCTAGATATCATACTTGCCACAAGCCTCATTGATGGTCCTAGGTTTAAATAACATCACTTGCCTCCTTAAATGATTGTGGAGACCACCTAGATACTTAAGGAGTACATTCAAGTTCTTGGGAGATATTCCCAACATAATGGCTTGTTTTTTGAACTAAATGGTGTATTATTGTATACTATACCCTTGCTTAAACCATAAGTAATTCCAATAAATCCATTAATCCTATTTGTACCCAATAGGGTAAAATTGGGACTTAATGAGGGTTTTAAATACCTCCCACTTAGTTACTGGGGGATCACCCTCCAACCTAAGCATCACTACATGGTTTTCCCACCAAGTTTGGGAATGGCCCTCTTATTTGGAAAAATCATACGTTTTTCTCTTTTCCTATTTAATGAACATTAAAATAGACTTAAATCTATTGTAACCATTGATTCAACTTAACAACATCAATATCACCTTGATATTGTTTGATGCCCACTTTTGCTTCCAATTTTAACAAAGATTAGGAAGACGTGATGTTGGAACTTAGTCTCTATTTCCATGGATCCTTTTATGGTTCTTCTTTGTCTTCAAGTTTCCCATTAGAGCCAACTTCTAGGTTAGAGATACCAAACTCCCCAAAATGCTTAAAATTTCACTTTAGAGATCCCATGAGGATCACCATGTTGCGAGAAATGTCAGAGACTTGTTCTTCCAATTAAAAAAATCTATTCTCTAATTCATCCATTGGATTGTTCCTATACTCATTTTCCATGGTTACAATTCAAGAATTCTTCCTTTAATTCAATTTTTGGATGCTACAATTTTCCACAAAAAACTAAAGAAAACTGTTATGATACCAAATTCCAATATGATCTATAAATTTCCATGTATATTCCACTAGAACAACTCATCACAAGAGATCTTACAAGTTTATGAAAATATCTCTATTATGTACTGATTACTTAATATTACAAGCATAATTATCAAATTATTAGAATAAACTAAGAACGAAATAAAAGGAGATAAAAAATAAACACCACACCATCCACACAATGAACACAAGATATACCTTGGGAAACTCAATATAGGAAAACCTAGAGAGAAGGTGAGGACTATGTCTTGATCTTTTCTTCTAAAGTATGAAATGTAAATAGAAAGAAAGATGAAATCACTATAGAGTTTCCATAGACACTATGGCATGCATGGCTACTATAGGGCCTTCTAATTCCTCTATTTTTCTCACAATATCTCATTTCTTTTCTTTTCTCAACTATGGAATAGTAAATCAATACAACAATAATGGAACAAATTCATTTTCTACTGGCCTAGTATTTAACATGTCCTAATACTATCCAGGATTATGGTTAGGGTTTTTGTGTTCCTTAACTCTCTATTATAATTAGTGTTTATGACCCTCTAGAATCTTCTTGGAATTCCACATGTGATTAGCTCCACAATTGTGAGTAGTGGGAGCTAACATGGAATCCACTTGGTGCCATAGTGGTCAAAAACATAGGTCAACTTGTGGGAGGCAAAAGTTCCTCACACAGACTCCAATTGAGGTGATATTTGTACTATTGGAAATATATTGATGTGCAAAACAATTTCAAAGGGACATGAACTTTGTTTGCAAAGTTTTGACCCCCGAAATGGTCATTTAATGCCACAAATATAACCAAAATAGGATTTGTCCCTAAGAGTCAATAGCTCGATTTTTTCCATTCATAAGGTACCAAAATAGATGACAAATTATATAGTGATCCATTTCATATCAATGTAAGATGTACAATTATGGTATTTTCCTTTGATATATTTTGTGTATGATAATATTTAATGATTATATATTGATTCACATGGTTGTATATGGATGCATATAGTCACATATGGAGTAATGGACGAATCAAGGCGAATAGGCTCTTATGACTAATGTACTCTTACATTATTATGAATGAATGGATATTTTTAGCTATTATATACTAAATGATTCTATGAAATGTGGATGAATCTATTTTTATGGATTATGGTCGCATATAATTGAATATGTCTAATGGTTTAATGGCTTAATATGCTTCATGCTGTGATATGGACTTGTCACAAATGAAATTATGGATGAAAAACAATGTTTGGCTTTGTTTAAGTTTAGATATTTTGTAGGTATACAATCTATAGCCATCATATGGAGACAAAAATCCCCATCTAAGGCAAGGACATGCTTCATAAGAAGGGTTGATACAATGATAAAGGTTAGACAATAGGTCATAAAAAGGTTAGATTTCAATTAAAAATAAGATGGTTGGATCTTTGAGATACTACTAAAGATGACCTACAAGACTTGCATAAGAAGAGAATATGAACACTCAAAGTAATAAGGTTGGATATTTTAGGTAAGGCTAAACTAGACGACATACAATGCTCGATTTTGAAAGAAACTGTCCACTCAATTTTAAGGGTCAATACTTCAAGAAAATTTTAGAAATGACATTAAGAATGCAAGTCAGGAATGACGTTTTTGGAAAGCTACCAAGTAGACATTATCTTAGAAAAAGGGACATCCACTTAGAGTTAGGTGTTTGAACATTGCAATGACATAAAGAAATTTAAGCATCAAATAAAGTGAGGTTGAGACCCAAAAGGGCTCCATAGATTCCTTTTTTATATACAATATGTCATGGATGCATTTGATATGATATATGTATGTTTATATTTTATACATGTTTGTCCTTTGATATTTTCGTTTTAATCATTTGAATTTCCTTGTTACCACTATGATGTTGACCCAATCAAGGAAAATAAGTGGATATTATAGAGAAGAGTAAAAATGGACATTTGTATTTTATCTTTTCCAACACTTATGAGAACATTTTCATCCCACTTTTTCATTTGGACAAAGAACATATCCTATTGTAGAACATGTTTCTTGGAAGAGAACATAGATCATTATAAAAATTTAAGACAACCCCCTTGACATCCATAGCAGTAGTGGATGTTATCAAGGCATGTTTTCATAGAGTACATCATATCAGAAGTCACCAACATTATATAGGATAAAGGACAATGGGGGTCACCCTAGTAGTGACAAATACCATGTGATTGAATACAGGGGGTATTTACTTTTCTCAATACATATGTTGGTAATGTTATCACATAGATTGTAGTTTGGGAAATTCCCAACCCAAACCAAAAACGTGTGACAACTGTGGGAATATTTACCCACTGTCACCTTAGATAAACACTCCCCTCACTCTAGTGATGATAAAATCACCATAGGGGGGAATCTCAGGTGACCTTAGGGGGATTATCATGGAAAGTGAAAAGATATGAAGGATGTCCCTATATTTCAAGGTCAAGAGTGGAAATGAGGCTTAAGAAATAGTCTCGTGAGAAGGTAGATAATTTCCAAAGGTGATGTACTTGAAAAACAATGTTAGCCCTGCCCGAAACAAGACAATATATAGTAAATGAAGCCTCAAAATATGGGATTCAACAAGAAAACTTGTTGTCCCAAATTGAAGCAGTATGGAAATATATATATCAACAATAAATGATAATAAGAGCTGAAAATTGTACCATCAAAATCAAGTGCAAGATGTTGGAAACAAGCCTAGCAATGAGTAGATGAATTCCCAATGATTAAAGAAAGACTTTGATAGAAAATAGAGGGATGTTAGTTAGTGTTATCAAAAATTATTTTAATATCCTTATGGATGTAGCAAACATTTTCTACAACATCAAATTCTATCCACTAAAATAAACCAAAAATTCACCCAAACAATATCATTTAACTAGTATATTAATTATGGCAGCTTGCAAGTAAATTTTAGCGGTAGAAAAGTGAGCAAAGAGTGAAGTAAGGATGACTTTTTTGTAGCCCTATTGTATGTAGAATAAATTTTATTAAAACAATTAGATCACTTGGATAAAATATATTCTCTTAGGGCACAATACATCTTGAAGCATGAAGAATTAAATCCAACTTGAGCAACTGCAATATCTCAAGAAATCACGTATACCAATGCATGAATATTCAATCTCCAATGCTAGTAGATTAATGCCTTATATATTGGGTTATGGGGTCTCTTTTTAATAATATAGAGTTTATTAATTCTATAGGTGTGTAATCATTTTTATTCCCTAGAGAAAACAAACCTTAGCAAGGTAAATCCACAAGAGTGTAAGCCTTTTTACTCCCCAGAGAAAACAAACCTTAGCAAGGTAAATCTGCAAGGGTGTAAGCCCTTTTATTCCTTGTAGAAACCTTTGAAAAATAGATTTTTTCAATGAAAACTAAGTATATATTGATGGAGGGTGTATTCCTTTATACTCCTCCAAGTATTTTCCCAAATTAACCCTAAATCAAGAAGAACCAATACAATTATGCAGAAATTCCTTACCAATTCCAAGAGATAGCATGAAAAACCCTTCTCTGTCAAGAATATTCCACCACATTACCAAGAAACAAGAATCCAAGAGATATATCCCATATTTTTCCTCCAATAGACAAGCAAAAGCATCCACACTTTCACCAAAGAGAGATAGAGCGAATGTTCTAAGTAGGGTGAAAAATTTCAGCCAAGAGAGTATGTAATTCCAAAAAACATGATGATAAAATACCTTTATTTATATGAGGCCATCTAACCCTAATTTTCCCACTTTACATGTAAATAAAAAAATATAAAGAGGGTCAACCCTATAATTTTTATTTACAATTTGCAAAAATGAAATAAAATTAAATTAAAATCCCCTCAGGGGTGACGTCATGCCCTAAAGGGTGATGTTAGACCTCCAAGAGAGACGTTGAGCCTATAGGTGAAATTTGTTGGGCCTCCAAAGGCCATGTGTCACATTGTCATGTGTTAGAGTGATTGGAAATCCATCTCTCTCCATCAAATCACATCACATCACCACCATAATCATCAAATCCCATCAAGAAAGGTGACATCAATGGCTAGGGTATGATGTCCTAGGCCTCCCAAGAAAAAAATTCAGGTGCAAGGGGACACAATGTGATCATATCATGTTTCTAAAAAACCTCCAAAATAATTTTTCATATTCTCAAGTGTGAAATGAGTGGGGGAACATCATCCAACCTGTGGGCTTCAAGCCCCTATGAAGGTCCTAGCGACCTAGTTCCTCCATGGAAAATCATTCACCTAGAAAGGTTCTGTTAAGACAAAAAATTATGCCATCCAAGGGTCCACAAGTCAAATGTATCATTCCAAGTAATCCATATTTAATAAAAGAACCACCGAAACATGTGCATCGAATCCCCCTTTTTCAAAACAAACAAATTCTCAAAGACCTTATACTACTTGCAAAATTTAAGTATGGGAGGGTTTTCATGGTGCCCTATTGGGTAAGTCAATTCCCAAGCCAAAGAGTGTTTCCCAAGAATACCCTCTCTAAGTCATGTAAAAGAGTATGAGGTGGATGGGGGCATGAATTTTGGGTATGGGGTTTATTGACATACAAGGGATCATATTGTCTCATTTATGGGTGCCTTTTTAGAGGGTTTGTTGCATCCTCATTTGCAATGCAACCTTTTTCCAAGACCTCGATTTTCCATTAATTTATTATGGTCCAAAGCTTTGAGTGCTATGTCCAATGGAAATTAAAGAGCACCACAATGCCACTTGAAGCTAAGAACACAAAGAGTTTCATGTTCAAGGAAAGTAAAAGAAATCACAAAATGCATTATGATCCAAATGGATATCGGTGGCCACCCACCTATTCCACTGGCTCATAACAAAGTTTTCCACCTTGAAATTTTTTTGGTAGTTTTTCGGGTCCCAAACTTCTGGGGCCATTTTGAGGCCCTAAATGACATTTTTTGGGGATTTAGGGCCCAAGCAATAGCTTTGTCTAGTAGAAAATCAATCTTCTCGGTTATACCTTTCCAACGGTGTATCGAGCGCCCCAAATGGAGATCATATGAAAAATTTACACCCCTAGGAAGTTGATGTATCAACTACCCCCATCGTGGCCCGCAAACCTTTTGGATTTTCATCTTTTGGGGTTAGGGTTTTGGATTTTCCTTATGTTAAAAAGGACTTTGGAGCGTCATTGTAACAATAATCTTCTTGTAGATGCAAGTAGTTGTCACATATCTTCTCATATATAACCTGCAACCATTCTAGCGAGTCTTTCACTCTATATTTTTACAGTCTTTGCACATTTCTTTCATTAATACAAATCATGTATTACTATATTTCTTTGTTTCTGGAAATATTTATGTGTATTTCATTGTAATATCTATGCTTTCATTTTGTTCTCAAAAATAATCCGAATCAATGGTATTAGAGTAGGTTGCTCTTAATTGTTTTTTAGTGCATGTCCCCAATGAGGTCCGAGTATACCAAGTTGGGTATCAATCTTGTCTCTCTTGAGGAAAATCTCTCTCACATGCCCAAGAAACCCTCCATGGCGGAAGAAAAGAAAAATGGCAGAGCATAAGATTGTATTAATATGTTGCTTGAGAAATCTCTTATGCGACAGAGGGACAAAATGAAGGAGAAATTTTCCCACATCCTTTAGTGTCTGCCGATAACAACATGCACGTATTCATCAAGTGACCACTTTGGAAGAACCTCTCCTTTCAATGTGACGAGGTACACATATGATCTCCAATTTATGGATATCCCTCTGCACTGTGTCATTAATTTATCAACCCGTGGTTCAATATACTTGTGAGGCACTCTGTGCAATTTACATAGAAAAGAGAACTTGTGCCAATGTAGCGAGTCGAATGTAAACTATGTATAGGAAAGGAACAAATCACAATACTTTGACACTTCACCCTGATGGTGGTATCTCTCGGGTTTAAGTTTCTGAAATATCATAACCCTATCCCCTCATATGTTCACCTGCAAAGTTAAAAGTACAGTGGGTTTGTAACATATATATATTTATCCAAAGGAAGATATCAAACCTATTTTGTTCATAAATCATTATTAAGCTAATACAAGAAGATCAGATTTAGCAATTTCAACAATTCCCCATTCATAATCCTGTGACTGACATTAAAACATGGTGGTAGCTAGAACATATATATACCCAGATTCAACATAGAATGTTAGAATAGACAAGGAATCATAGCATAATCGATGGGTTGTAATATATTAGTTCTAATAGTTATTAATTGTCATTCTCCAACAAATTTCAGGGGCCATTGTGCAACATACATCTATTCTTCAGTACACACTTCCCTAAAACAAAAAAGACATAAACTAACNGCTTAAGAAAAAATAACTATGAATAGAAAATTAAATACCACAAAATCGTACCTGTGAGTGGGCCCTAGCTCACAGGAAGACCTATGCTTACACTCCACTAAATTACCAGTAAAAGATCAGATTGACACTCCAAACATGAACAATGGTATTGTATTGAAATAAGAATGCACAAAAGATGGTAAATGAGCTCTCGACTCTCACATTGTCATCATTTTAGCCACACTGTCATCTTATTTTCGTCCCCATGGACGCTAGCATACTAATATATATATAATGTAGGGGAATCTGGTTGCTCCAAATATGGAGCGACCAACCCCTAATATGTTGCAAATTAACTTAAACAAACTAAAATTAAATTGTTCACTTATTCTCCCAAGTACACACTATTACACATCAACCGATAAAATATTAACTCCCTCCCAGATTCCACGGGTCCTTGGATGTATTATTTAAACTGTTTTATGAAAGCATGCCATATCCTATCCTGGGAATTAGCACGTGATGAGAGATGGAACTTTGTGGCTTGTACGCATATGCTGAAGGTATTTGCCTTAATTCCATTTTCTGATATATTTTTGTGCTAATTGGTGGAACCTTGCTGAAGGTATACATTTTATTTATGATATATCTTTTATGTTGAGTATGATGATTTGTATTAGTTACCTTATTCCTGACTTTCATGCCTTGTGTTAATGGGTCTCAAATCCCTAGTTCAACAGTAGGAACCAAACCCACCACTGAGGCCCAATTAGACTCTGCAGCCGTTGGAATGGAATGGTTCTCCAGATCTTGTGATCCGACCAATTAATCGATGGGCTTTTATGTTTCCTTGTGAAGGCTCTTCCTTCTGTTTAGACTATCTCTTTTTTATTTTTCTCTTGGACAAGACTGATGTGAAGTGTAAGACGGTATAAACCAACTTGGAAACAAAACATAATTAAGTTCTAACTATTGGAGAAGAGGGTGAGCTTCAGATAAACCACTACTCAAACATGCAGATGAAAATTCTATACCACAGGCCTAGTACTGATACGTTAACCATGTGAGCATCCAATTACTATTTGAGATTACTAATTACCAGAAAGAAAACACATATGTGATAAGATAACGGTAAGCAAAGTAATTCATCTACCATAATCATTTATCGCATAATCACACAAAGATTCATCATCTTCATCATTAAAGAAAAGAACAACAAAGCATTGCACAGATAACTTGACGATAAATTGGACAACTCTTACTTGTTACATCTATTCATAAAATGATATAGGAAATAGTTCCTCTCTGTGTCCATTCACACATGCATTTGATGAAAATAACTTTGCCTTTGGTCCAGAAGGACTTCTCAATTCATAGTAGCTTCAAAATAATTCTTAACAACCAAAAAGAAAGAGTTTTTGCAACAACCATCGACCCCTTGATAATTGGTCGATGTCTTTATTTACAATTTAAAGTTTAATTGAAATTAATGGCTAAGTGCAGTTTAAGAAAAACAAAATTCGCCATGTGGCGTCCTATACTAACAATTTCTTTAAAGGTCAACCCGATATATCTCTTGAAAATGATGATTTATCTCGTACTCAGACCAACTGACAAAAATATCTTCGCAAGTTTGGGCCCATGGAAATTTGTGTTGTTCCATCAGAGCCGCATATATTCCTCTATTGTCCATCGCATGCGTCTGATACTTCACTAGAATGGAGTTCAACTGATGTAGCATGGTTCGAGCTCTGATTGCATGCTCTATGACTCGTCGCACTTTCCCTGGCCTTGCGTCAGTCGTATTTGCGAGCTCTTCGGTTCATAGCGAACCTTGTTTGGCATGTGACTCAACTATGTCGCTTAGGTCGATGAAGTTGTCGGGGGTGTCGAACTCAGAGAGTCTGATATCCTAAATTAATTTGCTGATTTTTCTTCAACGTTTCTTTCGAGTTCCTCGGTGAGGTCACAGAGAAAAATTTGTTTGGTAGTTGGGAGGATATTTCCTGCAATCGAGGTTGAGGTAGTTTAGAAATTACTTATCAGGAAATGCATAGTAAGATGCAGACAAAAACAGAATAAACCGATTCATAACTCTAGAGCTTGTTAGTCCCGATCGTTTAATACTTACATGATCCCAATTTTCCTTTTGAATGATCTGTAATGTCCTTATCCACACCGTTGCTCCTCTTCAGTTTGAATGAGTTACATCTGCATGCCATAGCATGGCAAGTCAAGTACGGGATATACGAGCGTTGAAACCGTCACAATGGTTGATTGACCCTTAGGGTTGGGAAAGGATTCCAGAGTCGAATGTGTGTCGAAAGTACACGTACATTCCTGAAAGGTTGGGTACCATAATAAGGAAGTCATTAAATGCCCCAAGTCGAGGCAAGTTGTTCCTCCGGAAGCCGTATCAACAAGTATGTTAACTATCATTCGCTAATAATGGAAGATGTGGAGATTAAATATATTGGACTGATAGTACTTTATATTCCTTGCAACTTCAATCGACGACATTTCATGAATTCTGGATTGCATCCGTCGAGTAGCTTTGGCGTGTTAAATCTTCAAGAAATTTTGTCATGAGGTGTGAGTGTTCTTTGGCATGTTCTATTTTTCTTCCTCATTCTTCTATAAATTCTAGAGGCTCTGTGGGGATTTTATGCATTAGCCGAGTTCATTCATCGGTAGTGCTGGTCTTGTGGGTTCAATTCTAGAAAAACTCTGTGTTGTGGTCTTTTATTCATCCACGGATGTCTAAGATAATACATCATCGCATTATGGGATCCCGTTTAAACAAGGGACATGGTTTGTGAGGTAGTCGGAGCACCAGGTCCGAGCCCCAACATGTATGGGACTCTTTCTTATTGGTATCGAATGTCCCTAAAGCTTCAATAGGAGGTACCTACTTTTTCTCAAAAATGGTGTCAGCGTCTCAAGCGGAGGTGAGAGTAGAGAAAAATACGTCTGAAGGACACATGTTGGAGGTTGTGTCCTCTCAGAAGAAGACACCGTGGAGGAGGGGAAGGCCTAGAAAAATAAGTAAATAGGAGGAGAAAGACACCCCCCGACTGAGCTGAGTGCACACCTAGCCAATGAGGAGTTTACAATGCACACTACCTAGCTAGAGCCTGTCGGGACTACCACTAGAGGAAGAAGGAGATGAAAGGGAAGGGAAAATATCTCGGGTTCTTCTGTTGGGAGTCCCATCCAACAGCTAGAGCAGGCCCAACTCGCCATAGCCAAACTTTATCAAGAAAATAGAGAATTGCAGAGTCAGTTGGCAGTGAAGAACCATGAGGTATTGGTACTGCAGGATCATGAAGGAAGCACAAATTGGCTCAAGAGACAGCTTCGGGAAGCACAAAATATGATTGTGCAGCTGCGCGAAGCATAGAGGATGATGGGGAAAGAAAAATTAGAACACTACAAGGTGCGAGGAGTAATCTGGGAGAAGTTCGGTGTGTAGGAGATACATGATGGGAGGACTCTTGTTTTACACTCTCCGAAGTGACGTTAGATAGTTTTATCTGTTTGTTTTGAGTTATTTCACTTTCTCAATGTAACCGAGCCGGTAGTCAAGGAATCAATGGTGTTTATTTGTATGTAACTTGAGCTTGGCGAGATCCTTAATATATGAGATTTCAAAAATGTTTTGCAGTTGAAAGTATCATGTTCCCTCTTTGTATGTAAATCTACCACGTTTTATTTTTATCTAAGCTTCTCGTAAATCATGTGATTTTATAATGTTCGTTGTTCTGAGTTGCTTGATAATTTCATTGATATGTTCCTTTAGAAACTTCCGATGTCGATTGATGCCGATGTCTTAGTATTGACTCAGGGTTGTTAAAATAAAATCTAGAAGTTGACTTAAAGGTAAGGATTTCACTTTGGCTTCATTTATGTTGAACACGCTAAAAGATCTAGATATTGCGACTACCGATGCCGGGATGGCATCGAGGATCGACGTTCAAAAGTAAAATTAACGTATAATTTTCTTCGCGGGTTATTATCTTCGTAAACTCCTGACGCCAAAAATATTATGGATGTCAACAATTGGTAATGTTACCTTTACCTCGCGTGACGCTTATTATTTTAATCTCTTGCCGATGCCAAACATATCGTTCATCAACGATATCTTTAGTAAATCTTATTCGTAGAGACGAAGAACCTCTTTCTACTGACGCCGGTGAAATTCAGAGCTCATCTATTTTGGTCTTCTCAAGCGATTTTTGTCATCTTTAAATTTTTTCCGATGCCGAGTTTCCTAAGAGTGTTGGGGAAAACTTTAGACTATCGATTCCTTAAGTAAATGTTAGTCCCTTTTTAAAGTTAAGGTGATTTTCACATGCTCAAGCATAATTTAAATGACTCAACATAAAAAAATAATGATAAACACAGGAAACCGTTTCATACTAAAGTGCAATCAGACAATGCAAAAGATCAAGTGGTACCCAAAAAAGTGAAAATTTGACATAGACCTTTTTAGGGTGTGCTGAATGCTCAACAAATGGCGATTCACTGGGCGAAAGAAGAATCTTTGTTCCTTATCCAAGGCCATATGATACGGAAGCTGATGGAGAACCTTGATTGGTTTGACAATCATAACCTTTTTACCTTTTCATTTGAAGTTCTTCGATTGATGCTTTCGGGTCTGCTTGTGGGGTCTTAACCCTTTTCCTCCTTCGTTTCCTTTGACCCTGACTCATGCCTCCTTTTTACAAAAGTTTAGCAAATAACTCATCGACATAAATCCTTTTGTTACCATTACTCACTTGCTTCAGCGTCGCTCCACTGCCAACGAGCATCCATAGCCCCGACGAAGTCAACCCGACATCACAGACCTTGCTTTGCTGCCAGCGAGCATCCATAGCCCCGATGGAGTCACCCCGACATCATAGACCTTGCTCGGCTTCCAATGAGTGTCCATATCCCCGACAGAGATATCTACATACCCTCTCCTGCTTTTTTCACTCTTTTGATAATACCAGTTTATTTTAGCCTGACATCCTGAGCGAGCAGGAGAGGATGATGTCTGTTTATTTCGCAAGGTGAGATGATCCAGGTGGATCCTTTGCTAGATTGTTTTTTTTTTCTGGGTGCATGTATTCCTTTCCATCTTTCCTTCTTTCCCTTAAGGTCTTACCAAACCACCCAGCATACACTTCCGACATTCCCCCCGAGTTTTTCATTTGGAGAGGTTTAGATAGAGGATTCCTCAAAGCGACTGCAGATCCTCCTATGCTTCTTGTGTTTGAGCGATGAGTTAGGAACAAATTTCGCTATGTCGCATAATTTAAGGTCGACCATTGCCTTTCTAAACACAACCTTCAAAGGTGCGAAAAACAAAACCGTAAAAGAAGATAAAGAAAAATTGCAAAGATCTAACCAGAACCAAAATCATAAAAACAACATACAAACAAAAGAGATTATCATTATTACTTTTTTTTTTTTTTTAATTTCTTATTGGAAATATTGTTTTAGGGCTTGACCATTTAAAGGAAGGGCATTAGTTTCCCCCCTTATATTATGCAACCGATAAGTATCTTCCCCAATATTTTTATCCACTTAGAAATGTCCAAGGCACATATTTTGAAACTTAGAATGTTTCCCTTTCGGTTCATTTTCTCTGTCCCACTTTAGGACTAGGTCTCCTACTTCGAAGTTCTTCCCTTTAGCCTTATGCTTGTCGAACCATATTTTCACTATCTATTGGTGAGATAGGAATTTTGACTTAGCCTTTTCTCTTTCTTCCTCCAACATGAGCAGAGTGTTGATTCTTCATTGTATGGCCGATGAAGGCTCCTCACTGGAATCTTGGGCTAGTTGAAGAGATGGAAGATAGAGCCCATTTGGGAGGATGGCTTCTTTCCCGTAGACCAGAAAGTATGGGGAATTCCCTATAGCTTCTTTGGGTGTGACTCTATCGTCCCATAATGTGTTATGGAGTAGATTATGCCAATTCCTTTGGTTTTCTACAACCGTTTTTTTTAATATCATCATTAGGTTCTTGTTAGTTGAATATGCCACACCGTTTCCCTGTGGATAATAATTTTCTGAATACCTAATTATGATTCCTCTGTCCAGAGAAAACTCCGTCAAGAGGGTGGAAGAAAAATAAGAGGCATTATAAAAAACTAGGGCAGAAGGGACACCAAACCTTGTGATCAGTTATTTTTCTATGAATTGGATCACTACTTTTTCGTTTACATGAGTCAAAGGGGTAGCCTCTACCCATTTTGTGAAATAATCAGTAGCGATAAGAATGTACTTATGTTGTCTTGAAGATCTGGGTGTAATTTCTCCTATGATACCCAACCCCCATTGTTCAAAAGGCCTTAAGACAGTCATAGGTTGGAGCGGGACTGCTTCTCGCTTCTCTTTCCCTACGCTTATTTGACAAGTTTTACAGTTTCTAGTGTAGGTATGAGCGTATTTGAACAAGGTGGGCCAATAGTAGCCGACTCTCAAAATATTATGAGCAGTGGTGTTTCCTGCAAAATGTCCCCCAGTAGTTCCATCATGGAGCTCCTTCGGCACTTTGTATGTGTCTTCACATTCGAGACATCTTAATAGTACCACATCATAATTGATCTGGAAGAGTACCGAACTTACAAGGTGATATTGTGCAGATTTTAACCTGAGGGCTCTCCTTTCCCTAGGGTTGAGATTTTCTGGAAAAGTCCCATGGTGCAAGAGATAAGTTAAATCCTTATACCAAGAATGTTGTTCTAGGGAGATGTATGATACTTCACCACACCATAGTGCCATTTCATTCTCCCATCTAGAATCTTCATTTACTTGGTCTTGGGCCTTGACCGCAAACCTGCATAACCCTTGTCCTTTTACTAGTTTGGCAGGTTTTATATCTAGATCAAATTCTTAGACTACTACCATCCAGTTCCCTCTTCTTTCCCCCATTTCTTGTTGGGTAAACAAGGATCAGACCGCAGCGTGCGACACAATCACTTTAGTGTGGTTCTTGAGGATGTAGGACCTGAAATGTTTTACCACCTTATATACCGCATAGGAATGTTTGTCTACAACAGGATAATTGAGATCAAATCCTTGAAGATTAGTACTCATGAATGACACTGGGGCCTTGTTATTTTCATCATCCTTCTGAGTCAAAACCACAACTAACGATTGGTCGGAGGAAAAAGTATAGAGGAAGAAGTCTCTATTGAAATCGAGACTTCGCAACACTGGGGCCTGAGATATAAAATCTTTGATATTTCCAAAAGAACCTTTCCACTCATCATCCCACTTAAAATTGGCATCCTTGCGAATCATATTTTGTAAAGGTTTGATGATCTCTGCGAAATCAAGAGTGAATTTCCTCACAAAATTGATTTGCCTGAAAAAGGACTGCATGGATTTCTTGTTATGGGGCAAGGGGAGTTGAGCTATGGCCTTAATCCATTTTGGGTCTATGTGGATGCCTGCTTGAGATATAATGTGACCTAACAACTTACCTTCCTTGACACCGAAGATGGATTTCTTAGGGTTTAAGGATATACCGTATTTCCTACACCTTTCAAAAATCTGAGTTAAGTGTTGGATGTGCTCTTCTCTATTCTTTGAATACATCGTTATGTAGTCTAGGTATACTACCACACATTTGTTGATTAGTCCCCGAAAATATACGTCCATGTCCCTTTGGAAGGTTTCTCCTACATTAATTAACCAGAAAGGCATTATATTATAAGTGAAGGTTCCCCACTTGGTTCAGAAGGTGGTTTTTAAACGGTCTTCCTCCGAAACCAGAACTTGGTTGTAACCTGAGAAACCATCTAGTAGAGATAAAATCTCTGAGCCAGACACAGTCTGTAGGAGTTGGTCCATCGGTAGGACTAGGTAGTTTTCCTTTTCTGAAGCTCTTTTGAGGTTCCTAAAATCTACGCATAGGCGGATCTCTCCCGACTTTTCCTCACTGGGACAAGATTTGATACCCATGTGGAATGCCTAACCTGGAAAATGATCTTGGAATCTAAAAGTTTTTTTAATTCCTAATACATGAGAGTTTCCAGGGATGGGTGATACTTTCAGAGATTTTGTTGGAAAGGTTTTACTTCTAGTTTTAATGGTATAGTGTGTTGAATGATGCAGGTATCATACATTTCCAGATCTCAATAGGACCATGCAAAGACATCTTAGTATTGTTTGAAAAATTTTAGATAGGATTTCCTTTCCTCTTTGGATATAGTCTTTATGCGATTCACATTCTTTGGGTTTTCTGAGGTTCTGAGATTTATAGTTTCATGGAGGGGACAAGAGCAACCAGTCTTTGCGTTTTTAGGCCCCTTAAATCGCTCTTTTAGATCAAACAGATTTTCTAGATTAGCTATACCTTTCGGGATTGTGTGGGACTTTGATTTATCAACAGGTTGTCCTATCCAAGGATTGGTGTTTGTTGGTAGCCCTTGGAATATTTCATCATCAATGGCCAAATATTTGAAATTCTCTTGGTTAGTCAAGACGTTTATGATCTGTTCATCACCTTCAAAAACTTTCCAATTAGAAATGTTGTTAGGCACCGATGGTTTGTAAAGCAGTTCCACGGTGAATTGGGAGGCTTCATAATCCTCTAGAGGTGACAGCCTGGAGGCAGCTGTGGCCAAGGAGTCCGTAAGAATATTCTTTTCTCTGGGAACCATTGTAATATTGAAGGCTTCGAAGTGCTCTATTAACCTATGCACCTCCTGTTGGTAGTTCTTTAGGTGAGGAGAATTGTTATGTATAGTATTTCTTACTTGTCTAATGATGATTTCAGAATCTCCAAAAACCTTCAATTCTTTGATATTCAAGTCTATAGCTTTCTTTAATCCTTGCACTAGAGCTTCATATTCGACAATGTTGTTTGTACATTCAAATTCTAGCCTACAAGATAAGAAGTGACGTTTACCTTTAGGATTAATGAGAATGCACCCTGCTCCTGACCCTTCTTGTGACTTAGATCCATCGAAGTACAAATTCCACATTAGTGGACGACAATCACTCTTTTCTTTTTCCTCATTAAACTTTTTCTCTCTTATCTTTTGTTTTGGGGTCTCTAGCGCAGGGTCCTGACAGAAAAGTGTGTCTTCTGTTGGTATCGACGAATTTTCTTGAAAAATCATTTCAGAGTTTTGAGTGGGAGGTAAATCGAACAAGAGAGGAGAAAAGTTTCTGAAGTGGGATTCGCATGAATAATCTCCCAAAACAGGGAAATCTGTGGAGGAGGGTTCGTTCAAGGTTTCTAGATCAGTGACTGTGTGTTTTAGATACCTCTCCCTATCAATTCTAATCATGTTCTTGTATCCCTTCAGTGGTAGCCAAAGTTGTTCCCAGTCTATACTGAAGTATCCATTTAGATTTTCAGACCAATCTCGACTTAGCAATAACCCACAGGCCTCTGGAATATCTACCACAATGATGTCAATCACTTGCACAAACTTGGGGTGTGTCGCTATTCTGATCATTACATCTTTGATTTCTCTCATGACCCTGACCTGGGTTCTATCTAGTTGTATGACATGTTTATCACTCTTGAGGGGAAAAACATTTAACATTTTTCAAATAGACAAAGGCATAACATTTGAAGATTCCCCATAATCTACCAAACAATTGTGAAGGTTTCTATTGAAGACTTCAAACGTTAAGAGGAACGGTGGGACAAAAGGTTTTTCCTTCCTATCTTCTGAGCAGGTGTTCACAATTAGTTTTCTCACCAGATCTGTGGGAGATAGAGTTCTTTCTTTAGCACTTCCTATGGTCGAATTTTCTACTGAGTTCAAATCTTGTAACATAAAGTCCTTCTGTTGAGGAATCCTGCATATGTCCATAACTAATATATTAGCCTTTAACTTCTTCAAATATTCGACTACATTGTAATCCACTTTGGGCGATTCCTACGTATGGATGCTTATAGGTTTCTTACCAAGAGAGAAAATTGTTTTCGGATGATCGAGAGTTTACTTACTCCCCGAGGTCTCGGTGGCAACGGTATCTTTCGAGACAGGCAGACCCTTACTACGTGTCTGTATCACCGAGACTTCTGTGGGTTGTTCCTGAGACTCAAATAGGTCGTCCAAAGGAATGATAAGGTTGAGATCCCATATAAATATGGTTGTATCTTGTGGTGGATTAATCTCTTTCTGGTCAGCAATATTCATAGCTAAACTGCTTGGTTGTTCGGTTAGGGAGACTTCGTCTAGAAACCGATTGGCCATCAAATTCATGGCATGCACCCATTGAGGGCAGTCTCTTTCGAAGTGGTTTTCCTGGTGATAAGTACAAAAATAATCAAATGAAACATTCCCTAGATCAATATTTAAGTTAGCTGGGGGAGGTTCAATTTCCTTGAATGGTGGGTTCCTTTTAAAGAAAGGCTTATAATGCCTTTGACCTTAGTTTCCCTCCCCTACATTCCTCCTCATGTCTATGATTTCGTTTGATAATTTCTTAACCATGTGTTGGAGGTATTCTATGTCTCCATTACCTTTGTCAGGAATCTGCTCTATTTTTTTCCCCGATGGTCTAGCCAAAAGGAGTCCTCTCCTAGGGGGAGGCTGAGCTTCTTTCTTAACTAGAGAGACCTGGCCCTCTTTACACCCTTTCATATGGAATTCTATCGTTTTGGCTTCTTCAAAATTTTCATCCAGGATTCGCTTTGGCGACTCTTTTTAAAAACATAGAAATAGAATCCGAGAGAACGTTAGCCTAAACCTCGATTTGCAATTCCTGGGCTAGTTTTTCTTCGGGCTGAAACTTGTTTAAGATGGTCGTGAATCTTTGATTGAAATATTTGACTCTTTCTTTCAAACTCATGGTGGCAGAAAATAACTCAGCCATCAGAGATCCTGTAGTAGTTTCCCTTACAAATTTATCTAGAAAGTCCTTTTGAAATGTTGTTCCAGAGTCTGTACTTAAGGCTTAGAAGTACAATGTCTAGGAATCCGAAAATGAGTAAGGGGTAGAGAAGGAAGAAATGTCAACCTTTAGCAAGGGAAGCTAGGGTTGATTTCTAGGTTGTTGTCTAGCTTCCAACTATTCCTGGATGTTTATGTCCCTTTCAATCGCTACCCACGAACGTTCCAGTTCGACTTGGGTAGTGGTTGTTTTAAGACTAGTATCAAAGAGATTTAAGGCAATATGTGTTTGATCTGATAGTCCGGGTTCAATATTAGGTTGTCTTTTCACAGGGACAGTCATAGAGCAACAAAGTAATTAGAAAATCTCAATACTTTTTAGATGTTGTCTCGATTTCGGTCTTATAAAGGAGAGTTATAGCTCCAGTAGTGAAAATAGGGTGCAAACCAAAGGCCCTTTCCCGTAACTGAGTTATATTTTAATAAACATGTATGAGGTGTAAGAAAAACATTGAGTTGTCTATCATGTAAGGCTCCTATCAAGAGAGAATCTCACTTATAAACAGAAGAAGAAATAACCTGATGAAGCATAAAATATATATAGAAATCCAAAATGCTCACTAGTCTTATACCCGTTGATAGCTGGTATAGAGGAAAAATGGTAAACAATATAGAAAACTAAAATTTATTCACTATAGTAGAGGTTGTACTAAATTATAGAGAAGAATTCATCAGATACATATATAAAATGAAATGAAATATGAAATACAAGGAAACAAACTCATAACACAGTCTTGACAAAATCGAGAATCTTCGGATTTGCTTTGTATTAACTCTCGAGGAAGAAAAATCTCTATTACAATTGACCCAAAAAGGTCCAGCCCTTGTTCCTTCTTTCTATTGTATATTTATACAGATTTACATAGGATGGAATTTCAATCGTTCCAGGATTTTCAGTTACAACAAGAAGGAGATCAATCGTTTCATTTCTTTATCTCTATCTTTATTTAGTACCAGAAACCTGCCCCTTCGCATGCTCGGTACAAGTAGCACATTTCTCCACCAGCCGAGATATCAACCCAGAAGCCTCCGCTTGACAATTGGCCTCAAAAGTATAAAAATATCTGACTAATTGTGGTAACCTTTCTTCCATCTGTCGGTCTAGGGTGTCAATGGTGCACAATCGCACACTTGGTTTAATAATCCATTTATATATTTGAACTATGTCTACTTGAGTTACTTGTGAGACTTCGACCGAATCTCTTTCTTCTTTCTCATTTATATCAAGCGAGAATTCTGTTATATTCATTTGGTTCAGTGTCTCAACATTGCTCTCACTATCAATGCCTAAAAGACCTCCATCTATAGAACCGAAGGCATCTTCCTAGGATTCCCTCATCCTCTTGGCTTGCAATTTGCCTTCTGATATGATGTGTTCCCATTCTTTCAACAAAATATTACCTCGGGTCTGTTCCGAAATGGAAAAATCAGAACTATTCGTCGATTCCCTGTTTGTTGTAGCTATTACATCCTTTTGAAATGCGACCCAAGCTTCTCCAGCTTCTCTCTCTCTGATAGATAAGTTTTCCAATACTTGATCAACAAGCAGGCAGTTGTCTCGAATCGTCTTTACCTTGGCAAGTAAACTTCGTTGGGCTGCAGAAACTCTGCTCCGAATCTCCATAGCCTGGGACTGGAATATCCCAATGTTTATAACTTGGCTTTCGGCGAACTCTAACCTAACCTGTAGTTGCTCAATCAAGTCTCTTTGCTGGCCTACTTGTATTTGACTGGTCTGAGCTACCATCTCTGCTTGTTCGAGCTTAGCTTTGAGCAGCTCGATCTCCTTTTTATCGGCCATCCTTGCTTGTTCTATTCCTGTTTTCACCTGGTCCTTGGAATCTTCCTCTGTTGCTGCTAGCTTAACTTCTAAGGTTTTGATGAGGCGATTTTTTCGCTTCAGCTAATTTTTCAAAACCCCGACTGAAAATTGATTTTCCGTAGCGTACGCCCCTAATGTCCCGGCTATTTATGTCGCAAACTCTTCTTTCTTATTGTATTTCCCGTCGGTCAACACCTTGACCTTCTTAGCCGTTGATCCCTCTTCTTGATAGAATTCTCTTTTTACCACAATTTTTCTCTTCTTATCAAAAAAGAACTCATTTGGAGGGAGCTCTTCCATCCTTATAGGTCTCAATTCTTCATTGAAAATCCACCCTGCATCTATGTTCCCCCGAGTTGGTTGCAAGGAAGTAATGGAGGTGATGGGATCTCTGATTTTCTTAGCTGACTGACCTGGAGTGGTAAATGGAGTCTACTTTTTTGGTTGATTGGAAATTTTCATTTCTGGTTTCAGACTCCTAGTTTGCTCTTCCCCGTCTTGGTGTTCTTCTTGTTTGGGTGCTGAATCTTTTGAGACTTCGACTTCTTTTTGCTGCACCTCTACTGTTAATGGATTCTTGCCCCGCAATACTGGGGGAAGACAACTCCGTCGATGCTCTTGGAATTTCAAAACATCAGTCCTTTCTTCAGGCGCCAGGGCTTGTATCCGAGCCAAAACCTCGGCATAAGATCTCGTGCCTCAAAAAATGTCATCCGAGGGTGAATTTTTGTGCTCGAACCTTTTAAGCCTGCAATTGGCTAAGTGGTTACTTACGGCCCTATGTGGATCGTGCTTCTTGAATTCAACATGAACCAATTTTAGGTGTTCCAGGGCTGTTGTCTCAGCTTTAACATGCTCGAAATGTAACAAAGAATAGGAATGTAGATGAATAGGAAAAGGTGGTCATACCTTCTTAGAATATCCCTTAAGCTCCTTTCTTATGCCATCGATTATAGTTTGTCTAGAAATATCATGGCAAGATAACCTATCAGGTATGAATAAAGGTAAGGCATTTGGAGGAACAAAAGTGCCAAAAACCCTGAGATATGAAAATTCTACTTCCACGTACCAGTCAGCTATACTGCTCAGATTTACCGTGATACTGTCTGAGATCCTAGGTGGAGAGTGGCCGAAGATAGTGACATGCAGTGGTACCATCACCCAGTTAAAAATTTCATACACAAAATCTGAGGCTTTGTCTTCCCACAGCTTTGAATGGTAGACATGGATGGGCTCAGCCTCCGATGGAGTCTAGCTCCAACTCATCAAGGGAAAATGTGTTAGAAAAAACATGACGCCCATGATATATGCGGACATAAATAATGCAACAATATTTCCTCTCTCCCTCTGCGCTCGATACTTTGTAACTCGACTGGTCAAACTATCAGACAATAGTTTAGCCTAGTCGAAGGAACAACCTTCGGCGACCGTGTGAATTAGAGGCACCCACTGAAGAAAAAAATGTTTGTTGTCCTCTCTCCCATATAATATACAGGTCATCATAGCGATATATTTTAACTATGGTTCCAGAGAAGATATTGAATATATACCATTACTGTCCACCCTGAACTTCACAGGGTGTGAAACCCAATATTTGATTAAATTGGACATAGTCTTGTCATATTGCACACATTCCTTTTGTTTAAAATTCTCAAAGAATTTGGCATTGTATGTAAGGTCTGACACGACTGGAAACTTGTACATAACCTGCAATTTTTCGGGTCTGAAAGTCCCAATGGTGACCCTCTGCTCGTTGATGATGGTTCTGGTTCGTATATCTACATGGTCTAATGCCCACTAGACCATATCATAGTAAGGGAGCAGACGTGGCCTAGCTGCTACTTTATGCATTTGAGCCTAGATGACGATATTATATTTGGTGACCAGGTCGTCTTTTTCATTTTCACTGGAATCATCCGAAACATCTACCAATTCGAACTGTAGAACCTCAGAAATATACGACTAGGTCCTTACAGAGTCGACACTTCGAGGTGAAGTATCAGAAACATTGTCTGAGCCTTGTCCTGAAACCTCAACAGTGGATTTAGATGATTTTTGCAGGGCCATGGTGGGGGAATTCTACTTTATCTCTCCTGCGATAACAATATGTATACATACAAAAATTAGTTCACTCTAGAAAGGTTTGCTCTGCGTAGAATAGAAATGAAATTTGTGACAACAAATAAAAGACCCATGCCTTCGTCCATTTAAAACTAGGTCGTCCTTAGGAACAAAACGATCGAATTGTTCTTAAATATAAATTTAGCAATAAAAACCAAATCCTTACTTGTCGATTCGCCTCATTTCCAATTAATGTCCTAGATTTTGACAGTTCATAATGCAAGTTGGCGCAAGGAAAGTTCAAAATTTCATCGGAGACTATGCATATTAATTTGTATTAAAACACTGGAAATGCTGGCTTAGCTTAATTAACCAGGCCTTTTTTATATGTTAATTAATCTTTCAACAGTCGCCTCATCAGGAGATTTCGCTTTAACCCTTTGAACCTCTAAGACCCGAGATTGTGATAATTAGATTTGGTTAATAAAAAATGTAACCGTGATTAGGCGTTTAATTAATTACTTTGTTATTTATATCGTGACTTCGCGACTCGAAGATTTGAAGGTATATCTTTCGGGAGGCTCATAGGCTGAGTTGCAAAATCGTGAGATCGCGATGATATGATTTGATTAAATTGGATGATAAAAACCGGATTAAGTGTTTAATTAATTACGTTTCTATTTTTATCGCGACTTCGCAACTCGGCGCTTTGAAGGTATAACTTTTGAGGGAAAATACGCCGAGTTGCGAATTCCCGACAGAACTTAACCACGGCTAAACCTTTTACCTTTAACATTAACCTAGGTTACTAAAACAAGAATCTCGCGGTTTCGGCTATCGGGGTTACGACGGTAAGACTTTTGGAGCTAGAAAACGGTGAGACATGAAATCCCGATGATGCTTAACTATGGTTTAGAGTATTTTTACTCTCGGTAATGATCTGGGTAAACTTTTTAAAACTAATTCGTTGTTTCTCCCCTCGGGACTTGTAAACTATGTGATCTATAACTCCCGACATGCGACATCCTGAGGTAAAAAGGAGAGACTCGTTTAAAAGATAGAAAAAATAAATCTTACCTTAAGAGTATGATAATCGTCGCCATTTGTGTGATGAGACTCCTGAGATTTTGGGAAAAATAAAGGAAAATATGAAAACCGGCTTTCGACTTCAATCATTAAGATATGAAAATTTAAACAGGCTGAAAAAACAAAGGTGGCTCCAACATAGGCTCCAACTAGGGATCCCATTTTCCTGCAAGATGGGAAGAACAGTAGACCACGTGCCTATATTGGGCAAATGGAGTCAATGGATTTAATCCAGCGAAAATGTTATTTAGAACATGATACTGAAGGGGAAAGGGACTTCATCTTTTTCCTTCGAAAAGCTTTCAAAATTCAGATACTTTTTTCACTTAGCTGTAGTCCCTTTCATGACTTTCTCCTTCCCATTACTAAATTTAGGTCTGCATTAAGACAATCAAAACAATTCTAGGAGACCCAACAGATCTTGTGGCTATCATATTGCATCAAAAGAAGAAAATTATATCTTTTTAATTAGGAAGCCATGTCTGAACTTGGGATGTAGATCAGGTTTTAAAAAAATTGGTTACCAGAGTAGAGTGATATTCATGTATAAAAGCCTTACATATATCTCAGATATTGCTTCACTGCCAGCGAGCCTGTTCAGTACCCCGGTGAAGTTATCTGGCCCTTTTTACTAAATTTCCTTTCACCACTTCGGAATATATTTATGCATTTAAATGCTGAGACGAGGGCAATCATTTCTGAATTTCCTTTCATCGTCTTTTGAACTAGATGGGGGCAATCATTTTTGAATTTCCTTTCACCACCTGTCTTACAATTTTCTTTTTTAGAACGCGAAGATGGGGGCAATCAGTTTATATGAGGGCTGATATCTGTGTAATATTTTTCATTATAGGTCTGTCAACTTATTTTGATTACTCGGTACCAACCTTTCCTTAACTTTCACAACACCTTCGTTTGCAGGGAGAAAGGGAAAAATTAACTTTTTTGGGGAGTTCTATTTGAGCAATCCTCAATCCTCCAAAACTGTTGAAAAACCTAGAAAAGTCAGGATCACTTAAGCGTCACTTTGCTTAGCAAGGGACCGAGGAATTGTGAAGACTAGCTTACTTTTCACAATCTGCTTTGAAGCTCTCGAGGTTAAAACGTAATCTCTTCTCCCTACGTATGCTAAACCGGAAAGATGCTGGATTTTCAAAGGTAAACCAGAAAATAGAAAAGGGTGACAGATGGAGAACTATAAACTGAAAAACAGAGGTCGAAAAATCAAAACTGACCCTTGAAAATCTTTTTCGGGGGCGCTTTACTTTGAGTGGCTTGTTTACTTCATCTTATTCTTTCGTAAAGATTAACCATGGAAATGTTCTTTTACTCATTAGTTCAGACAATGTTGTTGTATCTTATGAGGTTATCTTGGTTTTCTTTGATAGCCCTTCAGAACAAGTCTTTTAGGAAATCTCACCTTTACCTTACCGTTTCATTTTCTTACCAAAATATCAAAAATCTTTTTTATCACCTGTTTAAGCCAATTTATTTTCCGATACACGACTTTTTGTTTACTTCTCCTGCTTGTTTTGTTTGCAGCTAGAATCCTGTAAAAGGAAAATATGAAGGTTATCAAGGCTTTTTGAAAGGTGTCAAAAATTTACGAGAAGAAAAGAAAATCAAAAATAGCAATGCATAATGAAATATATATACATATGTAAAAAATTCTGTATATGAAATATGAAGAATTAATTTTTAATTTTTATTTTTTTTGGCAACTGCTTATGTCATATAATGCTTCAGGTAACGCCTATTGACAGGAGCATTGAGGATTTCACCTTCTGGATTTTCTAGCAGGAAATATTTTTTTCCTTCGAGAGGCAAGACTCTGAATGGCCCATACCAGAGGTGATCGAATTTACCATGTTTCGTCGTTTCTTCCCTCCTTGCATCCCACCTTAATACTAAATCACCTGGGAGGAAATCTCTGTCCTTTTCCCTACGGTCGAATAATGCCTTCATGTCGTCTTGATACTTATGCAACCTTTCATCTACTTCAACCCTATGATGTTGAACCTCCATTAGCTGGTTTATCCTCCTGGTGACATGATTAGGTTCTTCTTTCTGATCTTGCCACAATTTCATCACAGGGAGCACTAAATTTATAGGTAACACCGCATCTGTCCCATATACCATCTGAAAAGGGGAGATGCCGATAGACTTTTTAGTGCCTATATGATTCACCCACAAGGTGTACTTTAAATGCACATGCCAAGACTTTTTGTTTTCATCCAACACTTTCTTAATTATATTGATCAGGCTCTTGTTAGAAGACTCGACCAGTTCATTTCCTTGGGGGTAGTACACTGTAGAATGGCCCAGAACGATATTATACTTTTGGCAGAAGCTGATCATAGTCATAGATTTGAAAGCTTGGGCATTATCTGTGACTATCTTTCCGGGGAAACCAAATCTTGACAAGATATTGTCTTCTAATAAATATATTACCACCGATTCAGTTGCCCTTTTGGTTGGAATAGCTTCCACCCATTTAGTAAAGTAGTCTGTGGCAGTTAAGATCCACTTGTGTTGGGCACTAGAATGTGGATTAATCTCTCCTATAAAATCTATCCCCCATTGTTTAAAAGGGGCTTCAGTTTTGACCTGAACTAAAGATAGCACCGAGAGTTTTTGTTTGCCTGCAAATAGCTGACAAGGGTTACAGGCTCAGACCTTGGCGTTAACGTCTGAGAAAAGTTTCAGCTAGTAATACCCAACCCTCATAATTTTGTAAGTTGTGTCCCTCCAAGCGTGATGTCCTCCACATACTCCTTCGTGAAATTCACTTATAACCCTTTATGTTTCCGATTCGACTAAGAAGATTGTTAAGGTCCTAACCCGCACATAGGTAGATCAATGTATTCGGATGTAATAAAGGTCAATATTAATAAGACCTTTCAATAAAATAGAATAAGGCGGATGTAACAAGACCTAATAGAAGCTTCCGCTTCTAGAAGGATCTTC
>SNQJ01S0043975.1:15517-63775 GCA_010110895.2 Picea sitchensis | reverse complement strand
ATTTATAATAACATTTAGTGGTAGTTGTGAAACATTATTGGTAGTCAACTCATATATAGTGATCAAAGTTGAATTTGTTTTACATGGAACAAATTAGTTAATTAATGGCCTTGGAGACTGAAATAAGGTTCACGAGTATTTATCATATGAACAAAAGTAACTGTGTCAAGTTAGTGGAAATTTGGTTGTGGTGTCTACTCTCCATATAAGGACACATAGATGTCATGAAGAGGTTGATATTAGTTGAGAATGTGGTGGTTGATAGTGCTGAAATAGTTGATGTCATGTTGTTTTCACAATGGGAAGCAATTTCAATTATGGAATTCTTGAGTTTTTAAGGTTGTTATGTTGTTGTAGACATGGTTGAGATAAGTGGTCGAGGAAAAAACCAACAATATGTCCTTATTCTAACATATTTGATACAATATAGAGAACGAGATCATGTTAAAGAGTGGGTTTTCTCTTGACACTTGAGGTTTGAACTACATGTTCTCATGGGTTGCGATTATTTTAATTTTCTCTTATTTGTTTCAATTATACTACATGGTTTTGTTAAGTTTAAGTTAAATTTAGAGAGTGTGTACATTGTAATCTAATAGTTTGGATATATGGAATGTATAAGGATTGTTGGAATGAGATCATTGTTTGGTTCCATGAATATCTAGAATGATGTAAGCAATGCTATTTTTGTTGGCACAATCTAAGGAAGCTAACATGACGGATTATGAAATGTTTTTATAGTATTATGAAAATGTAATTTTGTTTTATGTAATAAATTTATGATTTTTTATGATAATTTGTTTATTTATTTTCATGAAAAAAATGTATAACAATTTGGTTGCCTAATTTTTGCACCATATAATCGTATCTAATTTTAAATATACACAAACTACAACAATGATTTCTCTAAGGATGGGTGCAAGAAAGTATTATTTGCCACTGCTCAACATTGATGGCCCACATAGCTTCAAGTGATAAATTTAGAAGATAATTCAATGTCATTCTAGGCTAGTAGGTTCATCCTTAACATGTTCTCTCCAATCTACTCAATCAATTTGATTTTCCTATCTTTATCATCAAATCACTCCTTCAAAATGTATCCTCAAACTATGTCTCCAACATGCCACTAGTGATTTATGCAATGCTAAGTTTATATGGAATTATGCTTCCACAAACTCTTATACAAAGGTTCTCAAAATCAGTTATGAATATTATGTATGTGGTCAATGAATCGTATGTTAGATTTTGGTAGCTCAGAGGTACTTCTACATTGGAGGAACCCAACATATTTCTCTCTAGTGACTTTATGAAGTGTTTTCATAAAATGACTTTATAAAGTGATTTAGAAATTCAAGTTGAGCCTTTTAATATTTAATGGGTAAAAGTGACTTTATGAAAAGTGGGTCACTTAAGTGATTTAAGTGAATTCAACAAAAGATTAAGTCGTGGCCGTTGATCTCAAGGGAAGGTGAAGATTCACTCAAGGGAGACCAAGGGTTACATGAGTTACTCATTAATGGGTAATAAAAGGAACACTAGAGATGGGGCACACCTTGTGAGGAGAGTGAGAGAGGAATTTGAAGAGACACAAGTTCCTATAGAGTCGAGCTAGAGAAAAGAGTAGTAGCAAAAGGGAGATGCATGAATCCCAAGGAGGGGAGATCCCAAGGAAGGAAAGAGGCATGCATCCCAAGAAATATCAACATTAAAATAGGTTCATACAGCAAGTGCTTTGCACTGAAATCGAGGCATCTTTTCTACTGAAGATAGGGACAATTTCCAAGGCACTAGGAGACAAAAATTCATACAACTAGGTGAAACTATTAAGCACATAAATTGAGGACATATTTGCTTCTAGAATATGTTCGTATAGTACATACATACAATATAAATAGTGGCACAAATTTCGAGGAAAAAATCAAGTGCATTTTTCTGAGGGTCTTTGGCAAAGATTTCGAGGAAGTTTGTTGGTTATGTTTACTAGTTATTGTTGTACATTTTATGTTGATAATGTTTTTGCTGTAAAACTCATAATTTTCCTAAGATTTCAATAAGAGAAATATCTCCTAGACTGGTTTTCCCCTTGTGGGTTTTTCTAGGGGCATTTCCCATAAATTCAATGTGTCAAATGTGGTGAATGTGTTGATGTTCTTTTATATTTCGCTACTATATTTTTAGATTTCTTAGTCTCTTGTATTTCTGCTCATAGTTATAGAAAATGCATGTGGTTCCATTTCTTTATTGATGAATAACTATAGGAGGTTGAAAAATTATGTTGGCTAAGTGTTTGAGATTAGTTTTCAGCATGGTATCAGAGCATGAGCTCTGAGGTTCAATAGACAAGAAATTCTACACTTGATTTGTAGTGAGTGCAAAGGGGGTTTTCCTGGAAGAAGGGAAGAGGAAGTCACTTCATGAGAGACCAAGGCAAGGATATTTGGTGAGATGCCAATATTGAGAGACTCTTGGTGAGATTTCAAGAGCAAGGTATCTTTGGTGAGATGCCAAGATTAGGATCTTTGGTGACATGCCAAGATCAAGGCTTGTATCAAGGAATTTGATTCAAGGAGGTCTCACATAGGTGGAGAAGGATTTTCATCTAAAGATCATGCAAAAGAGAGAACATAGGTAGCCTCAGGTTGGCTTCAGAGGGAGTTTGGAGCTGAGTTCCATAGGGATTCTAGAGTTTGGATCTAGTGGGTGGCTAGAGCATGAGTCAAACAATAGTGAGACTTAAGGGAAAGGAAATTGTATGGATAGGTATTCACATTAGAGATCAACATAGATAGTTGAAGATGCTTCGAGTTTAGATGGAGCAGAGGATTCTAGTGCAATGGGAGTGGCTACAACAACATAGGACATGTTGATATTGGAGACAAATTATAGTGGAGGTATCAGAAGTACCTCCTTCACTAAGAGGGAGTGTTAGATTTTGGTAGTTCAGAGGTACTTCTACATTTGAGGCGCCCAACATGTAGAATTGACCGATCATATTTCTCTCTAGTGACTTTATGAAGTTTTTTCATAAAGTGACTTTATAAAGTGATTTTATAAAGTCAAGTCAAGCCTTTTAATATTTAATGGGTAAAAGTGACTTTATGAAAAGTGGGTCACTTAAGTGATTTAAGTGAACTCAATGAAAGATCAATTCATGACCGTTGATCTCAAGGGAAGGTGAAGAGTCCCTCAAGGGAGACCAAGGGTTAGAGGAGTTACTCATTAATGGGTAATAAAAGGAACAATAGAGGAGAGATGGGGCACACCTTGTGAGGAGAGTGAGAGAGGAAGTTGAAGAGACATAATTTCCTAGAGAGTCGATCTAGAGGAAAGAGTAGCAACAAAAGAAAGAGGCATGAATTCCAAGGAGGGGAGATCCAAAGGAAGGAAAGAGGCATGCATCCTAATAAATATCAACATTAAAAGAGGGTCATAGAACTAGTGTTTGGCACTAAAATCGAGGCAGTCGTTCTGCTGAAGATAGGCATGATTTCCAAGGCACTAAGGGACATAAATTCATACAGCTAGGTGTAGATGTTAAGCATATAAATCGAGGAGATATTTTCTGCCAAAAGAAGGTTTTACAATACATCTATACAACAAAAATAGTAGCATGAATTTCGAGGAAAAAATCAGGTGCATTTTTTTCAGGGTCTTTGGCACAAATTTCAAGGAGGCATGTTGGTTTTGTTTACTAGTTATTGTTGTACATTTTATCTTGATAACGTTGCTGTTGTAAAAATCATAATTTCCCTAAGAGCTCAATAAGACAAATCTCTCCTATATTTGTTTTCCCTTTGTGGGTTTTTCCAGGGGCATTGCCCAGAAATTCAATGTGTCAAATGTAGTGAATGTCTTGTTTTTCATTTATATTCGGCTGCTATAATTTCATATTTATTAGTCTCTTTTATTTATGTTCATAGTTACAATAAATGCATGTGGTTCCATTGCTTTATCGATGAATAACTATAGGAGGTTGAAATTTTGTGTTGGCTATGTGTTTGAGATCAGTTTTCAACATCTTATGTATTCATTTATTGCCACAACCTCAAGAATATAACCTAGAATGGCTAATGGATCCTTTGGTAAAATCCAAGGAACAAATAAAAAGGGGAGGTGTATATCACATTGTGTAGTGTGTTATTGTAATTGTGTGTACACATAGGATGATGGCATCCCATATATTGTTTGTGATGATTTGGTTCACTATATTTCTCTAACCATCTACATAATGATGGAAGATCATGTTCCTCTTCAACTTGGAATCCATCAATCCTCGTAGGGATTTCCAAAAACAATTGATAAATCTAGAGTTGTTTTAAAGAAAGATAGATGATGGTAGAAAAAAATGCACCCATACCCTGCAAAATAGGATCCAACCCATAAGATAGGAACTATGTTCACTCTCCTAACATTGTAAGGTAGTAATATTATGATTAAGGACTTAAGTGACTAAATAAATCTATGAAGATAACCCAGAGGACCATAAAGGAGGATACCTAGGGATATATGTCAAACTCTATCAACACTAACACAATAATATAGGATTAATAGGCTTAGGGGATACAGACTTTCCAATTGGTTTTCATAAGAAAACCATGGAAACAAGAAAGAGGGAAGGAGAAGGGAAAACCAAGAGAATTGGAGCTCACTTGAGTTAAATGTGAACTAAATCTAAATTTTAGGGATTTAAACTTCATTGGGATTGAAGGTAGATGAATATGCTAATATATAAGATAATATAAGAAATGACAAAGCTATAAGGAAACAATAAAACATATTTATTCATTTTCTTTGTCATTCCCCAAAAAATTAATTAAACTAGAGTCACGATGAAAATCAAAGAAACAAAAAATAAAAATTAAATCTTCGTCTTTGATATTCCCCAAACCCTCAAAAGCATAAAAAAATGAGAGTAACAAGCATAGATATTTCTCTTTTGTTTTCTAGGTGATTCAATAGTAAGGGTATTAGTGAATAGATATACTTGATTCATAATGATATATTGATTCTCCTATATTAATTGGTAAACCATTAACTATGTGAACTAACAAATTCTACTTGAAGTGAGAGGGTAGATGAAAAATATTATGTAGAAAATAAATAAGAAAATGAGGGGGACTAAAACTCCAAGTAGAGTGGATCAAATCCCACCCTCATGTCCTCCAAATTTTAAAGCTAATTGATACCCTTGACGACAGCTTACGAAAACCCTAGCTCTGCATGTGTCAACCTCCTCCTGCAGACGGATCCTCCACACCCAAGCCCGTCATGCTGCACCAGGCCAATGACACTGATCTCACAAGATGAACCCAGAAGGGTCGGGGGAGGGGGAAACCCCCCTCTTACAGGAACGTAGTTGTAAATGACATAGAAGGATTGCAGGTGAAGCAACCTGACTTTGAACCATCGCCCCACCTGTGAAAAAATATCTTAGCCAATGAACAAGGTTTCAACAAAGAAATGGAAGTGGAATTGAGCACGTCTCATCCAAAGGAATCTCACAAATGGGAACCAGGAAAATTCATTCCCCAATCGGACAAACCGCCAAGGTACACCATTATCTCAACCAGGGTTGGGGAACAAACCCAGTTCATGAGAGGGAATTCTCTCATCGACAGGTTTCTATGCCTATGGACTTCCGAAAAAGACTTCATGAGATGGATCAAAGACTGGTGGAACCCCAAGGGAGATCACGAAGTGAAACTCAGTTCACAAAGGTTTTTTATGATCACCCTCTACAGTTTAGGAGATAAGGATAGGATTTTTAACAATGGCCCATACTTCTTCAACTTCTCAGGGCTATTCCTCAGATTCTCAATGGACCGTTTCAGCCCAAAGAAAGAGGAATTCACCATGGCATCGGTCTGGATCAGACTATATTCTATATCGTAGGAATTCTAGTTGGAGGAAATCCTCATGGGAATAAGGAACACAGTGGGAAGATATGTGAAATCATCTAAGGCTACAAAGCAAAGGAAATATACTTCCTATGCCTGAATCTGTGTTTACATGGAAATAATGAAGGCTCTACCAAGCTCACTAACCCTATAACACCAAGATGAAGACTGGAATCAAATAATGGACTATGAGCATATCCCTTTCCACTACAGGAAATGACATGAGCACGATCACCTCTTCCGTGATTGTCCCTTGAATGCCCAAAACCAAAAATTAGGGGAGGGGAAGAAAAATGATGGTTATACCACAGTTACATGTAGGAAAAACAATCCCACATAAAACAAAATCAAGAAATCACTCAGAAAATCCCCACCAGAAACTCCTTCGACATTATCAACCAACTCCCGGAGGAAGAGGAGGTAGGGAATCCACACAAAAAATACAACCAAGACAAGGGAAAAGGAAAGGCCAAGCACCAAACAAAATCAACCAAAGAACAACACCAAGAAACAATCCCAACAACCCAAAAAAATGTGGACAAGCTAGAGGATGGGGAGGATACTTTAATGCAACTAGATGAAAAAGATCTGGTGGTTATAGATCTAGAAAAATTGGAGGAGGCCTTCAACAGAAAAGAAATGCAAACCATCTCAATAGAACAACTTAGAAAAGTGCATAAAGTTTTAATTGACTCTATCGCAGGATCCACCTCAATATTATGGATCTCCTTAGAACCAACCTCCGATATCGAACGTACCTCCCATGAAAGTAAGCGTCAGGGCCGCAAATCCGCAACACAACTCATCAAGGAAGTACGAAACTACATGCTCAACTCAGGATAGATCCAAGGACTCACGTAAGGGTATCTCAATCCACCCCCCAAATCATCATGATTAAGATCATAACATGGAATATAAGAGGGATTAATGGAATATCCAATCAAAGGACTCTTCAAGACAACATTCGTGTAGAGAATCCAAACATTCTCCTTTTACAGGATACAAAATGTGTTGGGGATGAAGTGAAGGACATATTCCAACACTGCTGGAGGACCTATAACTCCACTCACGCAGAATCAAATGGGGTTGTGGGGGGCATGGAAATATTATGGAAACCATCTACAATCATCATAGACCAACCCTTCTCCACAATGGGCACACTCATAGATCACTTCAAAGTAATAGGCTCTAACAAATAAGGGACGATTACAAATGATTATGGGACACAAAGTTCTCAAGACAAAGATCTGTTCATGGGAAGAATAACCACTATAAGAGCGTTGCTAGGATCAAAGAACTGGTTGATTGGAGGTGATTTCAATATCATCCTCACGTTGGAGGAAAAGAAGGGAGGCACCAAGCAATTGGACCAGGATAGTGGTAAGCTCCAAACTCTCATCGAACAACTAGACTAGATATGTCATGAGAGCCATCGGAAACCTCCAACGAAGCTTCCTATGGCATGGTCATCAACTATACAAGAAATGGGCACTGGTGGGCTGGGACAAAATATGCAAGCCCAAATCTTTTGGTAGTTTGGGCCTCAGAGATACTGGCAAACTCAATAGAGTAATGGGGGATAAACTATGGTGGCGCTAGCTCAAGCATCGCACATAACTCTGGGCAAGAATATGGAAAATGAAATATGCACCCAATACCAGATAAGAGCTTCAAATCAAACTCAATGATTAGATCCATAGATCAAATATCTGGAACACATCTTGGAGCAATAGATCACTCATACAAAATCATGATTTTTGGGAGATACGAAATGAAGAACATTCCTTATTTTGGCAAGACTCATGGAAGCAACAACCACCCTTATCCTCCATAGAATATCTTATCCGCATATATCAACAAATGCAATCAAGGGACACTCTACATGTAAAGGATCTTTGGAAGGAAAAATCATTGCAACACCCCTGACGCAGGTGGAAAACTCAACCCCATGAATTACACTTATAAGAGGAGATGAACTTGTAGGCCTAGAGGGACTGCGCCAATCAACGAAAAATCCACATCAGGGAAGAATCATACATCCTCATATGGGGCCATTCCCCAATAGGTAAATTCTCAGTCAATGAAGCTTACCATCTCTAAGGAAACCACCAAATGCAACCGAAAGAGAACATATGGAGCAAAATATGGAATCCAAAATTATGGCCAAAATTTTCAATTTTTCACTGGTTAATTGAACCAAACTGCATTCTCACTTGGGACAACCATAAAAAACGAGTGTTTGTAGGCCCTTCAATTTGTCTCCTCTATCGACAACAGGAAGAGACAATGGATCACTTACTATATCATTGTAGCCACAGTGAGGCCATTTGGGATATGGCAGTGCAACTAATGTGTCGCTCCAACAGGAATTGGGCCAACATCATAAGAACCATTGAAAATTGGGATTCAATCTCCTATCAAAATCAAATATTATAACACATCTAGAAGATAATACCAGGCTTCACAGTATGAAAAAATTGGAAAGAATGAAATAAAATAATTTTTCACTCCACTCCCTCCCCCCCTCACTCCACTTGGGCAAGGATCCTCAACCTGATCTGAGAAACAATCAGAGATGAGCACTAGACTTAGGAAGATATCAAGTGCAATCTTGTGGAAAGTCACATCCTCTAGGCCTGGTAGCTAAATCTCACCGAAGATTCACAAAAGAATGCTACTCACTATATCAAAATTGGTTGCAATCCAAGCACTTGATCCCCTCCCCCCTCGCTTTGTTAAAATAAACTTTGATGGTTCTTCAAAGGGTAATCCAGGGCCGGCTGGTTTTGGCGTGTTACTACAAGACAATGAGGGGAGAATTCTACACATCACAGTAGGATATCTGGGACTCAACACAAAAAATGTTGCAGAACACTAGAGCCTTCTTAGGGGGGTTAAGTTAGCAATAAGTCACAACATATTTCAGCTCATAGTGGAAGGGGATTCCCATATCATCATCCAAATCATCTCCAAAATCATCCATGGTTCACACCCATCAGAAATATCACCCAACTGGAGATTACTAGGACTGTTGGAAGAATTCAAGTCCCTGCTTCAGCCCCATCTCACACTTATCCCCTCTCATGTAAAAAGCGATGCCAACAAAATTTCATATTGTCTAGCCAATGAGGGAGTGGACTCAAAGGAAGAGTTGATCCAATGGGATGCTCAAATCTCCTCTCTGACCACACTATTGTCCCATTGTCTTAATCTCGCCTGAAGAAACTATCCTACTCTAGATGGGGTGACATGTAGCCTAGGGAAGGCCACACAGCCCCCTCATAGAAATTTCCATAAATATGGTCGACCGCCACCCCAATGCCTATTCTTAGATGGAGGATGGCCATAAAAGATCGTAGAGGGAGGGAGGACAAATCCCCCATGCAATATTAATGGCGACCTCGATGATTAATTGCAAGAGGGTGACATTTAGTACGTGAGGTAGCAGAGAGGTCATATATACCCCTTGGTTAACTATCCATCTCGGCCATGGAATTCACCGCTTTGCCTCAGTGATTTGTCTCTTTGCTCCAATTTGGAATTTGGTTTTGGTCCAGTCGATTCTCTCTGGCCTCATACACAGATTTCTTTGATCTCCAGGCTCCACCCTGATGAGAGAGAGAGGAAAACCCAGGTGAGTTCCTACCTGGTACAATCACATGGTAAGGCAGAGACACCTGCACAATTTGGAGAGGGCTTTGTCCATAGCCAGTACTCAACTAACCGGGTGACCACATATGCCTCCAATGGCTTTTATGGAGGAGGAATTCCCAGAGGAACTAATTCAGGTTCCACCAAAGTCCCTCCTCTACATGGTCCCAGATGCCCATGATAGACCCAACACCAATGTTGATGCTACAGATACAATGACAACCATGGATGGCACCACTTTCATTGTTTAGGAAGAATTCCCCACAAAGGATTTATGAGCTGAGCCTCCACCACTGAACCCTATTGCAGATTGCGACCAGACTCCACCCAGCCTCTTCAGCCTGGAGTAGTTGGAGCTTATTTTTGAAATTAGAGTTTATATGATGGAGAAACTCCACCGAAACACCCTCATCAATAGCCACATCAACATGTTGTTTGACACCTTATTGAACGTGCCATCAAAGTAGAGGTGCACGAACTCCACACATCCCTACGTGCTCAAACCCAACGATGGTACCCTTCACAGTGGCTCTTCAGATGGCAGGTTCCACTATTCTCATAGCCCCTCTAATGTTTAATTCTGCACATTTCTCTAAGCCTCACCGACACAGTGATGGATTTTTATTCTTGTCAACTTGGTCTGGTACTCTGTTCAATTTTTTACCTAGTTTAATTTTCATATTTTGTTAGTATGTCTAGTCTGCCCAGACAAATTTGTCAGCACTACCAGCTGACACCTTCTCTGTTTTCCAACAAAATGGTTGGGCAAGTGGTGACTACTCTTTTTGGCCGAAAGCACAATTGGTTTCCACCTATTTCTGTTTCCACTAGTTTTTTGTAACAGGTGGCATGTCGATGACATATATTAGTTTTGTATAGTGACAGTGCATTAATAAGGAAATACCCCCCTTTTTTATTTACAAAAAAAAACCTCCAAGTATACTTGGTTGATGCACTCAACTATCCAAATGGAAACAAGTCTTTCCTTGTCTCCATAAGATATTACATACCAATTGAAATAGAGACTAATATACCAAGCAAGCTATAAAGAGCATGAAATGCCTAACCCTATAATAAGATATATCCTAATTCCCTAGGAAGAATGATGTATACCCTACCTCACGAGACAACTAATTTCTTTAAAGTTGAAGGATGGAAAGGGAACCTTGATTGGATTTGAATGGATGATATCCAAAGGAGCCATAAGATGCAATTATCCAACAGGATAAAAGAAGTGAAGAGGAACCCAAAATAACCAACAAGATAAAAAAAATTGTAAGAAAACATTAAGGAACACTTCCTCAATAAGTTGAGTAGGATGGAGAATTCAAGAGAAAAACAAACCCGTGAGTAAGAGATCCATAACCATGAGAAATAAAGGGAATTTGGACAAGATATTCTTTCCACCATTTTGTAGGATGTATCCCTTACAATCCACATGAATTGAGGACCATCTATAGGATTGAGTCAAAATGTTTTTCTTTAATGTAGTTTTATAGAAATCAACAATAAATCCACATGATCAATTAGAACACTAAAAGGGGAGAAAGAAAAATAAAATAAAGAGAGGCTAGCCAAATTAACCAGAGACTAACCCAACAAAAGAAATCACTAAGAAACCTAAAACTGGGATATCAAACAATACAACATGAAATGGGTAAAAATTAGGGAGGGGAATGAAACAATGATCAAACTGATTAGAGAATTATTTGAAAGGGGATCCAAAAGTGGTCAAGATGATTGGGGAGGGAATCAATTAGAAAAATTAAGTGAGTTCCACCAATTAATTTCAAATTAATCAAGATGGGACTCATGTATATGGTTGAGAACTCCAAAATAATATATTTGGGCCATGGACATATTATTAGGAAAAATAAATAAATTATTTCAATCATATGTGCATGATTCCTTCAAGTGTAAAAAAGTTTCTAAGTACAAATTATAAAATTACATTTTCACCCACGGCAAGAATAATGATTTGGGAAAGCACATGAGTTGTACTTATTATGAAGTCTAAGCCAAGCATGTAAGGAAATGAAGCAAGCCACACATATATAAAACCAAACAATAAAATAGTCATACATATCAACCATCAAAGAATAAGATGGAAATACATGCAACACGAGAGGTGGGGAAAAGAGAAAGTGGGTGTTTGGGATTTTCCCCTTGTGGCGAAAGAAATAAGGTATGATGTACCAATACAAAAAGGGAACCAATTCATGATGGATCTATGCATGTTGACTAATACAAATGACCTATTCACCTTTGTAAGGGAACAAACTATATTATGTTAGTGCATGTGGGAATAAGAAGGCATTATGATGCATCCCCCCCTCCCTCCTGGGGATTCTACGACCTCTCGGTCTTGGATATTCAAATATCTGAGCCAAATCGGCCCTTTGGGACCCTACTAGGCCCACAAATAATTTTACATAGGCCCCTTTTTCTCCTAGACACAGGTCCTGTGAGACCCGCGGGTTCCTGCTAAGCCCATGTTCTCTTTTTGAAAATTCAAGTGACGGGTGCTAGCTTCCTACGCTAGGCCCCTTCTTCTTCACATGACCCCGGGCTATGACCTCGGGCCAGTATTCTTCGCAACTTCTTGCTTTGGAGATTTTGTGAGCAACTTACTCCCTTCTTCCCGATCTCTGAATCGACGAATTTACCTAGGACCAAATCTACAATCCACGTCTCTCCCACAACCAACGAATGTGATCTGCTTCAGACTACGGCCTTTGGGAGTTTCAAACATCTTAACACTCCTTTTCTCTGAAACAAGTGGATCTATGCCATGTGTCCTTCTGGATCCAATGATCCAGATCCACTTCACTCTTAGCGACTTCACGAAGATTGCATTTTGCTCCATGCAAATCTTCTGAAGTTCTTTCCCACGAACTCTAGGATCTGCTGCCACGTCCCTCCTGACGATCAACGGTTAGGATCTACTCTTCTCTTTGGATCTTCAACAATTTCACTTGCTACTCACCTGGAATCTTCCAGAGTTCCTTGGCTCCGGACTTCCAGATCTATTTCCACCTATCTCTCTAGACGATGGATGACCCCGGATGGCTTCGGGACTTTGAGACTTTGTCTATCCCATTCTCCTATGAACTTTCAAAGAATTTAAGACTCGTGCACCTTACCTAGATCCAATGGGTGTTGGTCTTTGTGATCATATCCAATGGTTGGGATACATCCTTCTCCTCGGTGCACTCCTTATTGATGTTGGGATATGTTTTGTCGGCCCAAATATTCCCCTGCAACTGATCTAACGTCGATTGTTTCTCCCCCTCATGAGCTTTAGCTTTCTCCCAAAATTGGAAAAATTACAAGTATCCAAAGGTTGTCTCCTTTGATCCTCCTACGATCCCTAATGCTTGGGTCTCGACAGTCCTTCTGGGAACACTATCCCTCCTTGAGATTTCACCAATGTAACTTGACCTCGACCCTGGCGACTCCTTATACTCTATTTTCAAACTTGCACTTTCCCTTCTGAGCTTTGGGACTTGGAACAAGTCCGTCTGCACACACCTTGCGCTACCTATTTTGTGATTTTGAACTTACTCAGTCTCCTAACGGTTTCATCTCTTTGCTTCATTCAAAGGATTATATGGTGCCCTCCTCGCAACTCGATGCTCTTCCTCTTGATATCTGTAAAGAGAATACCACTTTACCTCTGGCGCACTCCTTTCGCTCTCTGTGCAGACTTTCACTCGACTCTCCTCTGAGTATTAACCTTGTGGTGTGCCCTATTGGCAACCTTTCTCCTAGAAATTGAATTAAATTTATTGTGCACTCCTTGCGATCGACTAAGTCTTCAGACGGCTTCAGACTTTCAATACTTCATCTAAGTGTTGGCCTGGTGCACTCCTTGCATAGTTCTTCCTCCTTCTTCCTGAAATCCTTCAGGTTCACTGAGGCATCCTCTACATCCTCTCAATTCACACTTGCAAAGATCCTTTCCCCAAAGTGTTCAACAACTCTAAGTTCCTTCAACCTCTCCCAACACTTCAGTATGTGTTGGCCCTATGCATTTTTTTCACCTGCTCGAGCACTCCCTACTGAGCCTTTCCTTCAAATTGTTAAGAAACTATGAAGTATCTCTCCTGTTTGTTTACCAGAGTGTTCAGTAACTCTAGGGTGTCTTCTCCTTGACACTCCTCTCTCTCTGTGAACTCGAAACAAAGTTCTCTTGTGCACACTTGCACCTACTCAATGCCCACCTAGCAGATCTCTACATAGTTTTCCAATAACTCTCGCTACACTTACTCTTTCTCAGACTTTCCTCCTCCAAGGTATTCATTAACCCTATCTCTCTATGCCTCCTCTGCACAGTATCTCCTCCAGAGTGTTCAGTAACTCTGAGGATCCTCTTGAGTCTGTAAATGTTCTGATGTGCCCTCCTGGCATGTTCTTCTTTGACTTGAAAGAGTTCAGATACGCACTCCTTGCGTCGACTACAAAGTTTCAAGACTCTATCGTCCACTCCTTGCACAACCTAAAGAACCCAGAACAAATCCAACAAACTCTCAAAGATAGAGAAGTCTATCTTAACCCTACATATGGAAACTAACACACATCTACAACATAAATTCATGTAAACACATATAGATAACATTCGTAAAACACATGGAAACACACACACAATCATATGCAAGAAAAAATGATCTTTGTATTACTATGAATGTTTGTTTGCAATGTGTACAAGCTCAGACTGAAACAAAGTAGTGACTCTTCTCTCCTCTCTTGATCTCTCTACTCTCTCATCTACTCTACATACTAGAATCTCTTAATTTTTATACAAAGATCTTTTACAAAAGAGGGGATCCTCGAGCTATCCCTCCAACTCACCTAACTCTCATTAATTAAATTGAATTTCATTCAATGGCCATCTCGTCTGAATCAGATCTAGATCCCATCAGCCTATTATCCATTAAAGGTAACCTTATCTATAGCATGTACAAAGGAAATCAACTCGGCTCTTCCAGTCTTACAACATTAAATCGCTTTGATGAGCTTCTCCCCTCCTTGAATGCGAGGGTTGGGTTGGTGCTTCTCCCCTCCTTGAATGCGCTTTGATGAGCTAGAATGTTGGCACACTGCTGAGGTGGAGAGATGCTCCTGCATCATACTCCACTGCTCAAAAAATCATGAGCTCCTCTGCTCTGCTATTGAAATCCCCTTGGTTATCAAACTCTCCTTTGGAGCTTTCCTCCCACTCCTCTATTTTGATGTTGTTGTTGTTGCTTCCCTGCTTCTCTCACAGGTCCTTCTCTATTCAACTTCCTCTTGTTGATAGCTTCTTTTTCTAACTTCACCATCAACTCTCTTATCTCCTTAATCACCTCTTCCAGATTCTCTACTATCTTGCTTCTCCTTGGAAGTATTCTTTGTTGCAGTTATTCATGTTGAGTAAAGGGTAGATCAACTTGATCTCCCATGTTGTTTTCATCTCCTGTGGCATTAGCTTTCCACCCTGTTGCAGACTCCAGCTCTGCAGTCTCATCACTACATTGTTTCTCAAATTCCTCCTCTGACAGACTATCTTCTGCCAACTCTGCTTTTTTTGGTTCAACTCTAGCTTCCTCCAGCTGCTCCTCATGCTGGTATGTTTCCTTTTCTACTGTAGACTTCAACACTACAGTCATCTCTTGTTCATCTTCCTGGCTAAAATTTTTGAGCAATTCTGTTGAATCCTCTTCTCCTACAATCTGCATGATTGTCTCTTGGAAGCCATATTTTGGTTCTGGATTGTTCAACCAATCCTCCAGCGACTTCAACTCTGTCTCCCATGGAGTGAGAATGTCATATGAATTCTCTTCTTCCTCTACTAGGGAAGACTTCACTATCTTCTCCTTCTCTTTTACGATAGTCACAACTGGTTGTCTTTCTATTGTTGCATCTGCAACACATATGATAGCCTCTTCTTCGTTGCTTGGAAGGAATATTTTGATTCCTCCAATGATCAAAATTCTTATCTGATCGTCGTCTATCATCACTCCTTGTTGATATGAACTCTTAGTTGAGTTCATATCTTCTCCCTTGCCCACTTGGCAATCTGGGATTTGTCCTCTACCCTCCTAGCAGTCTATGAGATCAACTGATCTCATCTCATTTCCCACCCAACAATATGGACCTTCATCACTTCCCTCCTAGCAGTCTATGAGATCAACTGATCTCATCTCATTTCCCACCCAACAATATGGACCTTCATCACTTCCCTCCTAGCATCTCATGAGATCCTCTTATCTCTTTTCCTCCTCATCACTGAGGCTTTTTCCAACTTCTGGATCATAGATTTGAACCACTTCCACTGTGTCACTGAGGGTTTCAGTTTCCCTCAACCATGTCCTCAACTCTTGTTGATGCCTTCAGGCCAACAAATTCTGAATAGGCCATTTGGCTCTTTTCTTCATGGGCCACTCGTATATCCAATGTACATGTGCCTCTTGTTGCATATTCAATGGTAGCCTCTCCATTTATGCTCTTATCTCACAAATCTCCCTGTCAATTTATGCCTTGTGTTTTTGTTGGCGGTCTTCTCCTCGACCATGCTTATGGACTTCAGTAGCCATTCTCCTCTTACCTCATCCCACCTGGCTATCTACCATCTATTGCACACCTTGAAACAGTATTTACAAATCATTTCACTCTGTCTTCTCCTTCACCTGGTGTCTACAAGAGAAATCACCTGGGAACAAATCTACTGTCCACGTCTCTCCCACAACCAATGGTTGTGATTTGCTTTGGTGATATAGATTTTATGAGAAGAACGAAATGACTACATATTATTAACAAATTCTTAACACACAATAATAGAGATACAATAAAATTGGTTTTTCTATTCAATAAGGAAATAAGTTGAAACTGTAAAATGCAGCGGAAAACAAGCTTGTTGGAATGGTGGCGGATTATCTCTTAGGAGAGATGTGATGACTCCGCTCATTCGCAAGAAAATAATTACAGTGAAGCTCTAAAGGAATTTTTACAATAAATAGGAGTTTCAAAAACCCTAGACATCCAAAAACCTAACCCTATGAGATGAAGTGCCAAAATCCATGTGGGCCCCGTTTGGGTAAGTCAGTACATCAACTTCCCGAGATCATAACTTTTTCATACGATCTTTGTTTTAGGTGTACGATAGACCTTTGGAAATATATATCCAATGAATACAACAGTTGTTGAAGAAATTTTCTAAATGCAACATACCCAAAAAAAAAAGTCGTTTAGGGCATCAAAACGACTCTGAAAATTCAGGACCCAAAAAACTGCTAAAAATAGTAAATTACGAAAAGTGCTAGAAAATTGTTTTGAGCCAGCTGGAAAAGGTGGGTGGCCACCGATATCCACCTGGATCAATCCTCCCTCCTTATGAAGCAATGGTCTCCATTGCGTTGAGTTCCCCCATCATATGAGGAAATTTCTGCTGAATTTGGCCCCGGGTGAGCCACTTGCCTTGGTGTAGGAGTTGCCTTGCTTTAACGACTCGATAAAGTTGGACCTGTTATCCCTTATATCTAGGGATAACTAGGAGATCATGTCTCAAGGCCCACAGGTCCTAGACATGGAGTATCGAGAGCAGGATTGACCTGAGCATGGCCCTGGAGGGCCCATCTTTCTTCTTCTTCAGCTAGATTTGTCTGTCGTGACAACAGCTTCCGTCACCATAGGCTTGGACTTGCATTGGAGAGGGACTCTTGCTCCATGAGGTGGTAATTACGAGGTAATTGTATCATGGTATGTGTCATGTTTGATCATTATAACCTTCTTATATATGCATTAGGTTTCCTTTCATTTTACGAAGCTTGCTTGGATCTTACACTAATCCACTTGACCATTGTTGGGGTGATTGATTGATAACTGCTTGGATCTTACACTAATCCACTTGACCATTGTTGGGGTGATTGATGGGGTGACTTAGCAAGTTGATATTCATGGGTTTTGGTTAGCCACCAAGGGGGATTTGCTGACCCATCGTCCGCTCCCACCATTTTTTTCATTTTACATCTGACACCCCGCACATCTATCCCATTCCCCTATTCTGGCCATTAGGATGACCTTTGAGGGTTACACTTTGTCTTGTGGGAAGAAGGGGCTAAAGGCCCAGGGGGTAAAAGCCGGCGGTAAAAGATAAAAATCCATAGGAAATAAAACCTAGATATGCTTCACCCAGGGGATCCCCGAGAAGGCAATAAAATGCCTCTCAATAAGAAACTAAAGGGGCACTAAGAAAAATAAAAAAACAAGAACTAACCAAGAGGATGGGAGGTCTCATCACGAGCCGACCCATTATGTTCATAGGTATCCAGCAGTATGACATTGCCATCATCTGGTCACCATGCCAGGTTAGTGACCTTTGGTTGCATGGCCAAGGGAAAAGGGGTCTCATCACGAGCCAGCCTTATCATCTCTGCGAAGATACCAGTGGGTAACACTGTCAGCTCTATCCACCAAGCCAAGGCAGTGCCCTCTGGTCAGACCTTGAAGTAAAAAAGAAAGAAAAGCAATAAATAAAAAAGATAAAGGCAATAGATGGGCTTGGAAGAAAAATGCATCCATGACGGGTACAACTCGCCTCCTACAAAGGCACCCACAGACAACACCTACCCTTGGTCTTACTGTGACTGGACATCCCTAAAACCATATCACCTCATAAAACATGGCTTGAATAATCTTCTGAGGAAACTTTCCATCTCTTGTGGGTATTAACCCAATAGGTTGTTATGTCGGTTTCTTCAACTTTGTATAGTAGATCTGTGTAATGCTTTGAGCTCTTAGATGATGTGCTAGGAATTTCATGCATGTATTTGATAAATTTAATGATGAAATATGATTGACATTGCTATGATCCCTAGGACTGATGAGCCCATGGAGGGCGTAGTCTTTGATGTGCAGGACCATACCCGACGAACAAGTACCAGTGGACCGATACACATGGGTATATGATTAGTTCGGACCTCCATGGGGCTGAAGAGCCCATCAGATGGTTGTTGGGATGTCAGAGGAAGGACAATGTTTGTGATGATCCCTTGCATGAAGAATAAGAAGGACGTCCTCACCGAGGACGCTTTGGCAGAGCCCGACCTAGGGGGATCGCCTACTGCAGATGAGTTGATGGCTTTGATGGACAGGATGCCACCCAGGGCAGGTTGGATGTTTTCTGGAGGATGTGGCAGTGTGCTTGGATCATGTGGCACGTGTGGCAGCTTGCAGGAGCCCTAGAAGGGCCAACGTTTTTCCTTCTGGATGTTTATCATGCCCAAAAAGGGCCAATGTCTCCCTCAGAGGGGCTTGATGTCTCCCTTTTAGCTCATAATTTTGACATTTTAGCATTTAATGTGACAAATAATGTAATATTGTTAAGTCATCCTTGTCGGTTGTTTTAATGACCTATTTTTGTAATTAAAGGTCATTTGGATGACATAAATTGAGGACGTTGAGCCTCATTTTGGATATAACATAACTCACTCTCTTGTGAGAGTAACACTTTTAGTCTTTTGTCTTTGTATTTGGCTCTTGGAGTTGAGGCGCTACACTTGAGGAGGATCATTTTTGGCATGCTTATGGTGTTTTTATCATTGGAAGGTTTACAACTAGGGTTTGATTAGCTCTTCATTGATTTGTAAGTACATTTTTCATGCAAAACTTCTTGATTGAATGGTTGTAGGTTAAATGTCTTATTTTTATGGTTACATTGTTGCTATTTTGCTTAATCATTGAAACCCTAGGGAGCAAGCACACAAGTAGGTCATTGCTTCATGTCCCCATGATAAAAACTTGTTTAGCCATTGATTAAGGAGAACCTAGTCTAGCCATTGCTACACTAGTTGCCCTTTTTCTGAGTTAGTTTCTTCACACAAGTTGAAGAAGGAAGACGTCCTAGGCCTAATTAATTTTACACCTAGGGTTTTGACCTTTAGGGTTCGTAAAGCCTTGGCTCTACAACACTTTTCAGCCCTAGATTTGTGTTTTGAAGCTATCCTTTTTGCCAAAGAGTTTTAAGGAAAGAGGGAGGAGCATGAGGCCTTGCTTAAGAAACACCGGAATGAGCCTCCTCCCCTTAGGGTTTTGACTTTGTGGCCCTGCAATTCCAGCACTAGAAAGCCTAACCTTCTAGTCCTTAAATTTAGATCCTTCCAAGCCTTTATCCTTACTCCTTGACTCCATAATACCCTAGGCACTGGTCTAAAACATGCAACGTTGAGTCTTTTGTGTTAAAACAATCTTTCTAGCTTTCAAAAATTGAAACCCTAACTAACCCTAGCCACTTACTAACCCTAACTAGCTAATGACGTCATGCCTATTTTGATCTCTTGTTTGGTATAAAATGTTGGGGCTTTGTCATCTAGCAATTGGCATTGATGTGTAGATTATTTTCATTGGCTTAATTTGTAAAACGTCCACTTCCTTGCCTACCAAAACTAACCTAGATTAGGGCTGACGTCACCCTTAGTATGAGCATATTTATGGTATTTAATGCTTTGTGATAATTCAAGGATTGATATTGTACATTAAATGCTCTATCATTTTGTATTTATTGAAGAAGTCATATTATAAGCCTTAGCCTTTATTGCAATCATTGACTTTGTCAATAATTACATTTATTTATGCTCATATATAATATGAATAGTCATTAATTTGTGAAGTACTAACCATTGTTGCACATTTTAGTTTTATTTGCCTTGTCTCGCAAACAGGTGCCTGATCAGTGGAATACCTTCTTTTGACTATCTTTCTTGGCAGTAATTTGTGAAAGGGAAAACCTACTTAGACCCCTTGAGCCTTGACCTCTTGATCCTTTTCCTTTCAATAACCCAGATTACTAGGGACGTCTCCCTTGGGACTAGCCACCCTAAATAGAAAGAGCCCCCCATCAAGGTGACAGTGGGTGGGGAAGCTCATGTTACGCCATTTTGACTCTTACCTTCAAGCTACATAAACTACCCTACAAACTTAGCGATAACAGTACCCTTTGTTGTTGAGTTCCCTTGATCTATGTGTCCAAAATATGATCATTGGATGCCTATTGTATGCAGTCTGGGTTGAGCTTTGTTGGTGTCATTTGTTCTGCTATGTCTGAGGTGTCCAATAATGGTGGGAAATAAGGCCAAAGGAGGTCCACATTGAACACTGGGTGCAGGCCAAGGAAAGGAGGTATGTTGATCTCAAAAGAATTATCCCCCACGGCCTTGGTAATTGTGTACGGACCATAATGGATTGGGCAAAGCTTCTGATTGGGTCCTGTAAGGCGTTCTTTCTGCAAGTGCAACCAATTTTTTTCTCCCACCTGAAACATATGTGGCACCCAATGTTTATCATGGCGCTACTTGTACTTGTCATTGGAATTTTGTAGGATATCATGAACCTATTGGCGGATGTGTTGGATATGCTTAATGAATTGGGTGGAATTTTCAGCTTCAGTTGGAGTAGGAGATGAGTTGGTCGAGGTGACCGCAAGGGGAAGTGAAACATCTATGGGACCCAATGGTTGGAATCCCAACCCCACCTGAAAGGGGTTGTGGCTTGGTTGTATCTATGATGGACATAGGGAAGACTCTCACCCCATGTATGAGGGTTCTTGGAATTATACATGCGTAGGATATGCACGATCATTCAATTTATGACCTCGGTTTGGCCATCTGTCTGGGAGTGGAAGACCGTGGATTTGGTGAGCTTGGTTTCTGGTAGTGACCAGAGGCTCGACCAAAATGTGCCGATAAATCGACTATCCCGATCTGAGACAATGGTTTGTGGGATCCCAAAATGTACCCAGACTTGTTCAAAGAAGAGCTTGGCAGTGGCTTATGCTATGATGTTCTTCTTACATGCAACCATAATTGCCATCTTAGAAAAGCGATCAACAACCACAAAAACAAAGTCATTTCCCTGCTTGGTGGACAGGAGTCCTGACATGTAGTCCATTGAGATGGATTCCCATGTCCTGTCAGGAGTAGGAAGAGGTGTGTAGAGTCCCTCTTTCTTAGTGGTCGGTTTGGCAATAACACAGGCAGTGCAGGACCCGATATACTTGTTGACCTCCTGTCGAAGTTTTGGCCAGTATAAATGTTTATGTAGCATCACCACTGTCTTTTTTACGCTGAATTGTCCTGCCACTCAAATGTAGTGGGCTTCCCAGATAAGATTCACTCCCTCGCTTGATGGAACATAGATATGGCCTAAATGACATAGCAACCCATCCTGAAGATGGAAATTATCGACAATTGTGTTTGCCCCCAACATTTGGTAGGTGGTGGCAAAGTTTAGGTCTGTCTCGCAGAGTTGGGGCCATCTAGAGGTCGCATGGCCGCAAGAGCCTAGCACTGTGGAAAGTGTCGTGACTGGAAGTCTACTGAAGCTATCAACAACGTGGTTGGTTCTTCCTATTTTATACTTGATATTGAGGTGTAATTGTTTTAATTATGTGGACCACTTTTGATGGCGATCATTCTATAATTTTCCTTGTGTCTACATGAACTATAGTGGTTTATGATCAATTTGGATGACTGTCTCCCTCCCAAGAATGTAATGTCTCCACTGGCAGCAGGCTTGCATAATGGATTACATTTATTTTTCGTAAGTAGGTTACTTACGGAAAACATCTGATAGTGTCTCACTATGATAGGCCATGGGGTGGCTGTGCTGAGTGAGAAAAATTCCCACAACATAGTCTGAAGCATCTATCTCGATCTCAAAGGGTTGTTGTAGGTCTAGTAGTGAAAGTACTGGGGCAGAGAAAAAATGTTTCTTCAAATCATCGAACGCTTGTTGTTGGGACCGACCCCACACAATGTTTTCCTTACCACCACCCCTAGTTATTTGGCTGAGGGCCCATGCAATATGGGAGAATCCCAACACGAACCTACGGTAGAAATTGGAAAGGCCCAAGAAGCTCCGAAGCACAATGAGTGTGGTTGGGGCTGGCCAATCAGGAATGACTTGGATCTTGGCTATATACACATGTACGCCATGCTAATCAACAATGTATCCGAGGTAATGGACCTTATCCATGCCGAAGGAGCATTTTTCCAAGTTGGCGTATAGCTTGTGCTGTCGCAAGGTGTGCAGAACCTGCTGAATATGCTGCAAGTGTTCTTCCCAAGACTTGTTGTAAATGAGAATTTCATCCAGATACACCACTACAAAATTATTGGTGAATGGTCACAAGATATCGTCCATCATCCTCATGAAAGTGGTTGGATAATTTTTCAAACCAAAGGGAATGAACAACCATTCAAAAATACCTTCCTTTGACTTGAAGGCAGTCTTCCATACATCTGTTTATTCTATCAGGACCTGGTGGTAGCCAAACTTCAGATCAATATTACTAAAGTATTGGGCCCCTGTAAGTTGATTAAGGAGGTCGTCTATTCAAGGAATTGGGTACCGGTTTATGACTGTGATTTTATTTATGGCCCGGTCATCAATGCAAAGTCGCCAAGTTCCATCTTTCTTCTATACCAACACGATTGGGCTCCCGCAAGGTGATGAGCTGGGATGGATGTTCCCCTTGTGGAGAAGTTCTTGTATCTGTCGCTTGATCTCCTCATTCTATAACATAGATCGGCAATAGACTGACCCATTAGGAAGCATTGCGCCAGGGTTCATATCGATAGGGTGCTTGACCTGATAGTGTAGAGGTACCCAAGTAGGTGAGGAGAAGATATCCAAGTATTCTTCGATGACCTTATCTACTTGCTTATGCTATGTGGAGAGGTCAACTACAGAGACCCTAGATCTGGCTTTGATATTTCACACATTCCAAGAATGAACCACAAAGAAGAAAAACTTCCCTGTTTGAGAGATGACCTTCCTGCATTGCTTGGAAGAGATCAAGGAAATAGCACTAGGTAGGACTACCTTGGATATCCTGTATAATTTCTTATTCAAAGTAATAATAACACTACGAGTCCTGGACTCATATACAACATCACATTTCCATAAATAATTTTGTCTCAAAATAACATTACAAACTTCGAGAGGATAAACATAACACTGTTGGCTGACGCGGAGATCGCTTCCTTAGCGGAGCCATCCAATGGTGTAGGGTTGTGGGTGCGGTGTTGTTGTTAAGGCCAACTGCTTGACAACCTTTGTTGAGATGAGGTTCTTTTGGCTACCACTATCAACGATGAAGTGCAGTGGGGTACCTTTTACCCACATCTGTGAATGGAAGAGGTGATTTCCTTCTTCTGGTTCGTCTGGTTCATCAGGCTAGAGCTTGGTGGTAGCAACGATGGCCCTGGGTTCCGCATCAATGATATGTCTTCCCCTTTCTGATTTTGACTTAGATTTAGAACCTGCATCTAATTCAAAGGCTTTTACTTCGTCCACCAGTGACTGCTTTGAGCGACAGTCAACAGTGTTATGCCAAGGGCTCTTATGGAAGTCGCACCACTTCTCGGTATCTTTAATTATCTTTTTGGTGTCCCTCTTTTCTTGCGGCTTGGACTGGTTGTCCTGATACTGTCCATACTTTCTTTGTCCTTTGTTCTATGGGTTGGGGCTGCCCTTTCCTATCTTTTTCTATGAGGAGTTCCCGGGCCCAAATTGTTGCGTCTTTTTTTTAAGCTTCTCCTCGATTTTGATGACATATCGGTAGGCCTCGCCCAAGGACAAGATGTCCAGAAATTCCATTTCAGTATGGATGTATCTATGCATAGCACCACAATATTTGAGCACCAGATGTCACTCTGAATCTTTGATACCCATCTTGGTGCGCAAGGTATGGAAGATATTTGTGAAATCTGGCATTGCTTGGTCTCTTTCTTGTCACAGTGTGGTCCATTTGGTATACAAGTCGTCATAACTTCCAACAGGGTAGTATTTTTCCTTAATAACGTCCCTGAAGGATTCCCAGGTGGTCATGACTATAAATAAAAAGGGTTCCTCTATTTCCTTTTGCTCACATAAAGTTTCCCACCAATCTTTGACATGGGGAACGGCTTTGAGGAGCGCAAAAGTAATATTTTCTCTATTTGAAAAGTTATGGAAAGAAAAATTCCCTTCTAGTAGATTCAACCACTTGTCTACATTGTCTATGTCTATATGACCTTCAAATACAAGAATATCGAAGTTTATTTGTACCTTGAAGGGGGTGGCACCTCCACTCGAAGAAGATGCGTCGCCTGTTGGTATCCGCCGAAGTATTTGCGTGAAACTATCCATCATCTCATTCCTCTATTGTATGAGGGCTTCCTCAAGAAACATTTTGAAAGGATATCCTATCCCGTCATCTTTCTTTTCTCTTTCCATGAGAGGTCGCTTGGGATAGCGAGAGCTTTGGTCTTTAAGAAAACAAGTTCGAGACCCAATTCTTTGTACTCTGACCTCGTTGGGGACATGCATTAATATGACAAGGAGAAGACCACTCTGATACCACTGATCCAGATTTTATGAGTAGAAAAAAATGACTATAGATTATTAATAGAATCTTAACACATAATAACAAATATACAGTAAAATTGGTTTTCTATTCAATAAGGAAATAAGTTGAAACTGCAAAATGCAGCAGAAAACAATCTTGTTGGAATGGTGGCATCTTATCTCTGAGGAGAGATGTGATGGCTACACTCATTCGTAAGAAGATAATTACAATGAGGATCTGAAGGCCTTTTTACAATAAATAGGAGTTTTAAAAACCCTAGACATCCAAAAACCTAACCCTAGGAGATGAAGTGCCAAAAGTCATGTGGACCCCGTTTGGGTAAGTTAGTACATCAACTTCCCAGGGTCGTAACTTTTGCACACGATCTCCGTTTTAGGTGTATGATATCCCATTGGAAAAATCTATCTGAGGACTACAATAGTTGCCAAAAAATTTCGATTGCAACATATCCAAAAAATGGCTCTAGAAGTTCAGGACCCAAAAAACTACTAAAAATAGTAAATTACGAAAATTGCCAGAAAGTTGTTTTGAGCCAGATGGAAAAGGTGGGTGGCCACCAATATCCACCTGGATCATTCAGAATCCAGCCTTCAGGAGTTCCAAATGTCTTAACACTCATTTTCTACGAAATACGTGGATCTCCTCCATGTGTCCTTATGGATCCAACGATCCAGATCCACTTCGCTCTTTGTGACTTCACAAAGATTTCCTTTTGCTCCACGCAAATATTATGAAGTTCTTTCCTGTGAACTCTTGGATATTCTGCCACGTACCTCCTGATGATCAACAATCAGGATCTACTCCGCTCTTCAGAGCTTCAGTAGTTTCACTCGATACTCACCTGGAATCTTTTGGAGTGCCTTGGCTCTAGACTTTCAGATCTGCTGCCACCTGTCTATCTAGATGATGGACAACCTCGGTTGGCTTCAGGACTTTGGCTATCCCATTATCATGTCCACTTTCAAAGAATTTAAGAGTCATGCACTTTACCTAGATCCAACGGGTGTTGGTCCTTGTGCTTAGATCCTATGGTTGGGATCTGTCCTTCTCCTCGTTGTGCTCCTTGTTGATGTTGGACTGTGTTTTGGTGCAGCTCATCTAACGCCGATTTTTTCTCCCCCTCCCGAGCTTTGGATTTCTCTAAAAAATGGAAGAATTACAAGTATCCAAAGGCTGCGACCTTTCATCCTCCTGTGAGCCCAAATGCTTGGTTCTTGAAAGTGCTTCTAGGAACGCTATCCATCCTTGAGCTTTCACCAATGTAACTTGAACTAGGCTCTGACGACTCGTTATAATCTACGTGCAAACTTTCTCTTTCCCTTCTGAGATTTGGGACTTGGAACAAGTCCATCTGCACACACCTTGTGCTACCTCTTCTAAGATTTTGAACTTACTCAGTCTCCTAAGGGTCTCAGCTCTCTGCTTCCTTCAAAGGATTATATGGTACCATCCTGGCAACTCGATGCTCTTCCTTCTGAGCTTTGTAAATCAAAACCCACTTTACCTCTGGCACACTCCTTGGGCTCTCTGTGCAAACTTGCACTTGACTCTCCTCTGAGTCTTAACCTTGTGGTGTGCCCTCTTGGCAAGCTTTCTCCCGGAACTTGAATTAAATTTCTCGTGCACTCCTTGCACTCGAATGATCCTTCAGATGGCTTCAGACTTTCAACACTTCATATAAGTGTAGTCTTAGTGCACTCCTTTCACAGGTCTTCTTTCTACTTCCTAAAGTTCTTTAGGTTCACTGAGGCATCCCCTGCATCCGCTCAATGCACACTTGTAGAGCTCCTTTCCCCAGAGTGTTCAACAACTCTAGGTTCCTTCAACCTCTCCCAACACTTCAGTATGTGTTGGTCCTGTGCATTTTTTTCACCTTCTCAGGTACTCCCTACTAAGCCTTTCCTTCAGAGTGTTCAACAACTATGAAGTATCTCTCTTGTTTTTTTACCAGAGTGTTCAGTAACTCTAGGGTTTATTCTCCTTGACACTCTCCTCTCTTTGTGAAATATAAATAGAGTTCTCTTGTGCACACTTGCACCTGCTCAATGTCCGCCTAGTAGAGCTCTACATAGTTTTCCAATAAATCTAGCTACGCTTACTCCTGTGTAGAATTTCCTCCTCCAAGGTATTCAATAACCCTATCTCTATGTGCCTCCTCTACACAGTCTCTCCTCCAAAGTGTTTAGTAACTCTGAGAATCCTCTTAAGTCTGTAAATGTTATATTTTTCCCTCCTTGCACATTCATATCTTACTCGAAAGAGTTCAGATATGCACTCCTTACGTCAGCTACAGAGTTTCAAGACTTTGTCGTGCACTCCTTGCACAGCCAAAAGAACCCAAAAAAAATACAACAAACTCTTAAAGATAGAGAAGTTTATCTTAATCCTGCAGATGGAAACTAACACACATCTATAGCATACATTCATGTAAACACACATAGATAACATTTGTAAAACACATAGAAATACACACACAATCATATGCAGGAAAAACTGTTATTTGTATTACTATGAATGTCTGTTTACAATGTGTACAAGCTCATACTGCAATAGTGTCTCGACTCTTCTCTCCTCTCTTGATCTCTCTACTCGCTCATCTACTCTACATACTAGAATCTCTTAATTTTGATACAAATATATTTTACAAAAGAGGGGCTCCTCGAGCTCTCCCTCCAACTCACTTAACTCGCATTAATTACATTGAATTTCATTCAATGTCCATCTAGTCTGAATCGGATCTAGATCCCATCATTTTGTCAGTCATTAAAGGCAACGTTATCTACAACCTGTACAAAGGAAATAAACTCATCTATTCTAGCCTTACAACATTAAATCTCTTTAATTACATTTAAAATTTTAAATTGAGGGAAAAATGAGAAGGTTGGCGCCTCTCCCCTCCTTGAATGTGCTTTGATGAGCTGGAATGTTGGCACGCTGCTGAGGTGGAGCGATGCTCTTGCATCACATTGTAAGGGAACAAGCTATATTATGTTAGTGCATGTGGGCATAAGAAGGTATGTAAGAAAGAAATTTAGTTAAATAAGAACCAAGAGAGTGTTAATGTATCACATAGTAAAGCAAGCAAATCTAAGTAATTAGTCAATGACATAATAATAAATAAAGGGTAACAAAGTAGCAAGAAAATCAAGTGAAAACATCAAATATATCTAATACTTGATTGACACATGCAAAACCAAATCTATGTCAAAGAGGAAGTGGATGAAGTAAACGAGTAGAGTAAGAAGTCATACCCACACTTACCTAAAGTGTCAATGCAACGTATTGCAAAGGTGTTGACAATTAGAGAAAATCATTGAGATGTTGATACTTCATGTCTAATAGAAACCAATCTAAATAGTTCAAGCACATGCATTTCCTTCATAACTTATATCTCTAGGAATGTGTATGATGGAGTAGAAGGATGCATAATTGATGAGGGAGATGTCAAAATAGACAAAATGAGCTAATTTAAGATAATAAACTTCCAAAATGTCAATGTGTTGTTGGAAACCAAGAGGGAATCTAAGTAGAGGATGGCATAAGAAGATCATAGTTGTATCACATCACCTAAGACTCTCATGAAAATATAGTAGTCAATTTTTTTAACAGTAGATCATGGTAGATAGAAACCTACACTAACAATAAGAACTACTACAATTACCCCATTTTCCCTATCTTTTGCGTTCTCTTCCTTCATTAAATTTTTTTGGTGTCTCTTCATTACATTGAACCTTTAGTGTGCATCCTTTTTTCCCTTTTGAATCATTGTACTCCCTTCTCATTTTATGGGTGTCTTTGTTGTGTTGTCCTTGCATCCCTATTACATCCATTCCATCATCTTTTTCCACCTTATTTCATCTTGATTGCATTCTAATGGCTTCCTTGTCTTGTCATGTCCATGACATTAGTGCATCCCTAGTGAGTCCATCTTATGCCTTACCATGTCTCTAGTGCATCCCAATGGCTTCCTTACTACATACTAGTTTCATCCTCCTTGTGTCTATTATCACGTCATTTTTATTTGCTTGTACAAACAAAAGAGTTTACACTAAAAAAATCACTTAGGATCATATACCAACATAATGAAGCACATGAAGCATAAAAACATGAGAAATGATTTAGTTATGTATGGAGAATTAATTTCAAAGCATCGAATTTGACCAAATATATCCTTTTATACTAATGCAGGGTTCTTGTACTTCATTGATCCATTAAACTCCACAATATATCAATTGCTATGTTATTTCCATGCGAACTTTTAGTTTGGAAATGCCTAGTGCATGCAGTCTCCACTAGTTGTGATGATGTAATAGTAACTAGAGTTATAAAGGGCAGTTGCATGAGCTAAATTGGGAAACATATTCACTTCTCATGCATGGAATTCTCAAAGAAAACTTATAAATATAGGGATCTCTCATGTTAAAGGAATTCAGTGAGTGTAAGGTTATGTTGCACAAATGTATCTTCAAATCTTAAATCATTTGCTAAAATCAATTCAATATGTCTCGTTGGGGTTAGCATTAATCATTTCATCCTTCACTAAGGAGAAATTTTGTTTTAACTAGCATGAAAGAGAGCCTAAAAGAGGATATAACCAAAGTAACCTTGAAGGTCATTAGCACAACTCACACTAGGTGAAATTGTTCAATTTTTGTAATCTTATTTTCCACATTTATTAGCTCAATGTCCTTGTTGCGCTGATGTTGAACTGGGTATTTGGAGAGCTTGATGGAAATTTGACTGTCGCAACAAAGGCTGGTCGGATCTTGCTGCTGCAATCCAAACTATGAAAGGATCTGTCGAAGCCACAAGGCTTCTTGACTTGCATTTATCGTTGCTTGGTACTCTGCTTCTATTGAAGAAAGTGAAATAGCATGTTGTTTCTTACAGGACAAAGTGACAGGTCCTGAACCAAGGCTGAAAACATAACCTGCAGTAGATTTTTGATCATCAGGGTCGTCGACCCAATCTAAATTAGTGAAACCAACCAATAAAGGAGTCCCCCCTGAACTGTAATGTATCCCGAACTGAACTGTACCACGAACATAGAGAAGTATCCTTTTAGTTACTTTCAAATGCCTTTCATGGGGTGTTTGCATATACCGGGAAACAATACCAACAACGAAGGAAATATAAGGACGGGTATGAGTCGAGTATAAGAGGATACCAACTAACTGATGATACATGGTGGAATCAACTTCGGGAGAAGTACATGTGGAAATAATATTGAATCTAGGTTGCAAGGGAGAAGGGGATGGTTTACAATCATCCATGTGAAAGCGACGAAGAAGGTCACAAGCATACTTAGACTGGGAAAGAAAAATTCCTTCATTGGTTTGCAAAACTTCGAGGCCAAGGAAATAGTACAAAAAACCTAAGTATGTCATTTCAAATTTCCTCTTAAGGTTGGTTTTCACATGGTTTAAAAGTTTTGAGTCACTACCAGTAAGGATAAGGTCATCAACATAAAGGAAAAGGATTATGAGATGGATTCCTACTTTCTTGGTATAGACATTAGGATAAGAATGGAATCTAGAGAATCCAGTGTCAATACGAAAGTTGTCCATTTTGGCATACCAAGCTCGGGGAGCTTCTTAAGACCATAAAGATATTTCTTAAGGAAACAAACAAAGCTAGAGTCGTTTTGTACATAGCTAGGAGTTTGTTCCATGTATATTTCTTCTTGCAAATCTCCATGCAAGAAGGAGGAATTAACATCCATCTGATGGACCTCCCATTTATGTGAGGTAGCAAGGGCAAGAATAAGGTGGATGGAATTCATTTTGGCTACAGGGGCAAAGGTTTCATTATAGTCAATTCCTTCAACTTGGGAAAATCCTTTGGAAACTAACTAAGCTTTGTGTCTTTCAACACTTCCATCTGATGCATACTTAGTTCTGTAGACCCATTTTCATCTGACAAGTTTTATTCCTTTTGGAAGAGGTACAAGATCCCAAGTATCGTTGGCCATTAAAGAACAATATTCTTCATTCATTGTTGTATCCCAATCTAGATGACCTGAAGCTTATGAAAATGTCTCTGTATCATGAGTCTCTGAAACTTGATTCAAAAGAGAAGACGCTCGTTGGAACTGTGAACGTGTCTGATGTTGATCTGAAGGATCACCGACAAGATCACCAGTTGCTTCTCATGTTGAACGGACCCATCTAGGAAGTCATGGAGCTGGTTTTGGTTCAGGTTCAAAGGACTCATATGGAGGAAGGTGAGAAGGATGCGGTGGATTTTCATACTCATTGTCATCATCTGAAGAAGAAACCATAATAGGAACAGAAGAAGGCACAAATGTCGAAGATGGCTCGTAGGCCGAAGAAGGCACAATCACCGAATCAAGCTCCCAGGCCAAGAGATTTTAATAAAATTTAACATCTCTTCGAATAATAATTTCATTACAATGTGGTTGAAGAATTCTATAACCTTTGACATCTTCAAAATAACCAACAAATATAAACTTCTCACTTTTAGGCTGTAATTCTTTCCTTTTCTCATCAAGAATGTGAGCCCATGCTATACTGCCAAATACACAAAAGTAACTTGCATTTGGTTTAACATTAGTCCAATCTTTTTCCAGTGTTATATTTTTAAGAGCTTTTGTGGGAGTGTGATTTACTATGTAATTTACACAGTTGATTTCTTTCGCCCAATACTTTAGACTTAATCCCTTAGATTGGATCATACAATTAGCCATTTCTTTTAATGTGTGGTTATTTCTCTTAGCAACACCATTTTTTTGTGGTGTATATGGAACAATGTGTTGCATTTGGTTGCCCTGTGTAGTGCAGTAACTTGTAAAATTATTGTTCACATATTCACCTCCATTATTTGTTCTTAACTTTCAAATTTGATGTCCAGATTGCTTTTCTACAAGGGCCTTGTAGGCCAAAAACTTGTCAAAAACTTCTCTCTTAAGTTTTAAGAAGTAAACCCAACTACATCTGGAAAAGTCATCAATGAAAGTTAAGAAATAATTGCACCCATAAAAATAAGGAGAAGAAAGTGGACCACACAAATCACTGTGAACAAGCTACAAAGGGCTCGAGGTGTGCCAAGAGGCACGTTTGTCAAAATTTTCTCGATGATGTTTGCCAAGAACACAACCGACACAAACACCATCTCTGCATGAAACAAGAGGAAGACCATTCACCATCTGTTGATTACATAGTTGTTGCAATGAGCGATAGTTTAAATGACCAAACCACTCATGCCAAAGTTTTCTCAAGTCATCTCTAGGAGAAACAAAAATTGATGAAAAACATGATGATCCAAATTTTTCAAACTTGTACAACCTGGTAATATCATCAACAATTCTAGTTGCAAGAACATGCTTATGATATTTTATATCCTTGATTACAACTTGGTGAGGTGAAAACTCTATGGTTTTAACCTGAATGAGTGATTTGATATACTGATAGAAGGTTACAAGAAAGACTTTGAACACATAATACATCATTGAAATGATTGTTTTCTACTTGAACTATTCCAGATCCTTCAACACTAGGAGATCTATAATCACCAACAAATATTTTCTTGGTGTTACATTCATTTAGAGAAGAAAATATGTCTCTATCCTTAGCCATATGATAAGATTATCCATAATCAATAAGCCACTCATCAGAAGAAGAAGTAGAAGTTGTATTGAAGGAGAAACCAGAAGCATAAAGTGCATGTCCATGAGAAAAAGAAGAAGAAGTAGAATCAATATTGATGTTGTGCTTCTTCATCGTTTCTTTTAAAGTTGTCATCTTCTTGAAACATTTGGACTCATCATGACCATATTTATCACCAAAGTTGCAATGTCTATCAGTCTTCTTACTTTTATATTTTGTTCTTTTGTCACCATTAGGAGCAGAAGTTGTCTGAGTGGGTTTGAGACCCTTATATTTCTTGTTGTTGTGGTGAGTATGTTGCTTCTTGGGATTCTTGGGTTTATCTTTATGATGGACGACTAAGGATGTGTTGGAGGTACCCACAGTGCTCATCACTCCAAATTGTACAAGCTTATGTTGCTCTCTAATCAAAGCATCACAAAAGTTCTCAAGAGTGGGTTTTTTTTAATTTGTCCCTAGAGCCTCTTTCATGGCATAAAAGGTAGATACAAACACAAAATATGCCCTACCTATCTTATAAATAATAAGATAGATGCAACGATCTTCTTCTATCTTTATCTTACATTCTTCACATAAAGTTCTGAGTGTTTTAAACTTAGATAGATAGTCTTCAACACAAGAAAAATAATTTGGACTTAAAGTCAGTACTTGATTTTATAACTGTTGTGCTCGAATAATATTGTGTTTACCAAACACAAATTCAATCTTTTCCCAAGCTTCTTTGGGTTGATCAATTGATTGAAGGTGGAACCTTAAATCATGAGAGATGGAAATTCTGATTAATCCACGTTCTTCGTCATTCCTATTATCCCATTTGAATTTATTATCAACATCAGTGGGTGTTGTTTCCTTTCCCAAGGTAATCTGGTACAAGCCTTTATTTCTTAATAAATCCTCCATATGGGATTTCCATTGGAAGTAGTTGGTGTTGGTAAGCAAGAGATTAATTGTAGAAGACATATTAAATATGCATATAATATAGATTTAAAAACTGAAACTGATGATATTTATGGAAAGATCTCGAAAAATTGGACGGTTTTAAAAAAAATGGCACTGAAAACGAACTTCAGATGTGAGAGTTATGCCCTTTTTAAAGAAAGCATAAACGGTAACCAAAGGACCACGTGGTGGTGTAAGTTGCTTTATGAAGTGACCCACTTTTATAAAGAGAAGTGGGGATCACTTTTACAATGAAATTATTTTATAAAAGAAAAGTTGCATGCAAAATAAATAACTCTAAAATAAAATATTAAAGCTACTTATAGAGATTCACTTTTATACTTGAAGTGAAATACACTTTACAATTTTAGCATGAATTTTTTCAAAACAAATAACAAAAAGAGGGACTTGAACTCAAGACCTCTTACTTATTAAGGCAACTTTTAACCAAAAATTCTAGCAAAACATATTGCATTGTTTAGCAAGAGGATTGGGGGTGTTGTTGTTGTGGAAGACGGCCTTGGAGAGCGTGCTAAAAAAAACTCTTTTCACACAAGAAAAAAAATTCGCTTCTGGATGACAACAAGGGTTAGATCTCGGTTAGCTTACCCGAAAGATGCACCTTTTACTATCTATTTCTGATTTTCCAAGATCGCATAGGATGCGGGGAAAAGAGCATACGCAGATCTAAAAGAGTAGCAGCCCGAAAATAAATAATATAAAACCAAAATAATACTTTGCAAAAAAATTTAAAATGTGTATTCAGGCTTTATACCTCCGAATCTCACTAAAATGATCGTATCTTGGGAAAATGAAAACCTTTTTGAGGGAAAAAAAAAGTGTTCCTGACTTAAATGAGCGCTTCATATGCAATGGAACAGTCCCCTTAGCACATAAATGTATGGAAATAACATAAAATGGATATGAGGCAACTCGGCTTCACGATCTCGATCTACAACAGGAGTGGGTATTCAAACAGGCTCTGATACCATGTTCGACAATACATGCATTCCAACAGAGGATGAACACCTTCAGTAACCACTCACACAACCAGATCAAATATCAACACACCGATGTTTTGACGTGGTAAAACCACTACGGGGAAATATCCACGGCCCCAACCAACGTGGCCACTTGGAGTAGTTTATTAATGCAAAAGAAAAAGATTACAGAGAGATTTTACAAGAGATTTTCTCACAATCGATCATCGAAAAATGACCCTCCTTGCTCTTTAAATAGGGATAATGGACCAATCCAGTGTTAAGCCATTGATCAATGGATTTTAAGATCAAGGAGAATATGAACTAACAAATCACTCTATATCAGGAACATATCGTGACTGTCAGATTTCCTAACTACAAATGCATACTAATGCATACTAAAGAAACACACTTATACCTAACGACACATTATACCAAGTAGATCTTAACTAACTCCTAAGTGTGTAAATATCCTAACATAGAAAACATCATGGATGACCTCACCTAGCCTCTATCACCCAAATGACTTGCCTAGGAGGGGAAAAAATGTCACTCTTTGGGGATTGACGTCACCTAGGGCTAGGGCTTGGTGGTGATGGAGTTGTTACTCATTGAAACTTGGCATGATTTGACTAGAGAAGACATGGATTGAAGGAAGAGACCTTGGCGTATAAATAGGAGGCTCTAGGAGCCCCAACGACCTCCATCCTCTACTCCAACGACTTGGAAATGTGTCAAAATGTCACCCTAGAGGGGTGACGTCTTATTTAGGGTTTTCTTTTATGTGCAAAATATGAATTGTTTAGTATTATTTTTGTAAAGGGGAAAAGTAGGGGTTTGTTGTCCCATTACTTTGTTTTTACCCTAACCTAAGTGGACAAACTATGATGAGAACATTTTGCATAAATATATGACATCTCTATTTCATTTTAACATAACTCTCCCATTGTGAGAAGACTCTATGGATGAAATTTTTACTACACTTGTGCATTTTTGGTATCTCTCTCTCTCTCTTGCAAATGGATTTTCATGTTATCTATTAATGAATGGATGAAGTGAAGTAATGTGCACCTCTTGAAGGTTATTATTTTTCTCTTATATGGTAATTTGCATGGTGAACTAGTGTTTGATATCTCTTTTCTTGGAAGTGGAAAGGAAAATATGCATATGCTATTTATTTCTTTCTGATTCTTGTTTATTGTTGGTGGAAACCTTAGGAGGAGTATGTTGGATACACTCTCCATTAATGCTTCATATTATTGTTAAGGTTATAAGTCATTCTTGAACAAGAGTTGTTAGGAGAAGTACACGTGTGCACGCCCTCCTAGATTTTCCCTAAGTTGGTTGGCATACCCTAGGGAGTAAGAGGATTTAAACCCATAGGGATCTTGTTGATCCAAATTTTGTTTTAAAGACCCCATTCACTCAATTATAAAGGCACTAACCAGATTTTTTGCATTGGAGAAATAAATTATTTTCCTCGGTAAATGTCATTTAATGAGATACTAATCTTGTTTCAATTGGATTATTTTATGCATGCTAAGGGCTTGTCAAGGCCACTAGGGCATCTTGATTGGCATAGTATTCTGAGATTTATAGCTCATTAAAATATACAACCATTAGGGATGAAAAAAAACCTATCTTTTCTCACTTATAACTTTATTTTCAACCATCAGAATTTGCCTAAAGTTTGCCAATATAATCTACTAGGCATAGCACAACTTTTGGGTAGACTTTTTGTAAGTTTTGGTGGTTGGATTTACTGCTATAACAACTTGTTTTCTACAGCCATAAGGATGCAAAATATCTCTGCAAACACCTTTCATTACAACCTTGTTTCATTGTTAAAGTCTTATGCTTTCATACTTGAGTATTACTAGTGTTTATCTAGCTTATCGCTTGCATCATTTGTTGGACTTTTAGCAATTGTTTAGAAGCTTTAACATTTAGTTTGTTTCTGATATACAATTTTGTTTATTGCTTCAATTACAGACAACAACCTTAACTTTCTTTTCCACCTAACATTATACACATATACTTGGATTGTTCTTGTGTCTCAGGCAGGTACATCACTCTTTATAGGTACTTTTATTTCTCGGGAAATTTTGGCTACCATAGAGAGTATTTCTCAAGCCCTTACGCACTCTCTATCTTGAACTTTTAGGGGGACCTTCCTTCATCTCTTCACTTTCCATCTCATTTCTCCCAGGGTCACCGGAATCCCCCTCTTGAGGTGATTCCCTCGTCTCTAAATTGATGGGAATACATGCCTAAGGTGACAGTGGATAGGTGTTCTCAAAGTTGTCACCATTTGGTGGTTGGGTCAGGATTTTGATAACAATATCCATGTACTTATTTGTTTATAATCTGGAGAGACAATATATTTTGGGCCAAAGTGCATGTGTGATATTAGGCTGAAGAGCCTATATGCTGAAAGGTTAGTGAGCCTAGTATTGTACATTTTAAACACACTCATATACTTAATAAAATATGTCATGTCTATAGACCAAGTCAAAAACAGAGTATGGGGGGCTAGGTCTCTGTGATAGGGAAAGGGGACTAAGGTCTTAAGAAAATGAGCTAAGCCAAGGAAAATAATAATATACTACTAAGTCATGAGTAATTATTTATATTATTTTATCCTAAGTTCTCAAGTGGGGGACTTGTTCCCAAGTAGCAGGTGAATAGTTCTTTGAGTGCCACTTGTCAAAAAGGGAACATGCATATATAAAATTAGACTTAGTGGAAAATTCAATCATTCCATTCATTCTACTATTATTTCTCTAGGATATGGGTGGTGAGCTAGTGAGCCACTGTAACCTTGTGACAATGTGAAACCATATGAATCCTAGGTGGATTTGGGTCAAAAATTCTCTTTGGGTTTCATTGGGGAAGGTTGGAGCCTTGGAGGGAGAATTGTTTGGGGATAGGTTTCCCTTGTTGTGAGGTCTGTAGTGTGGATGGAGACTCCATTATAGTATTTGGAGTTCCTGGAGACACAAATCTTAGAGAATTCCTTTCCGACCAATGTTGGAGCCTTGGAAGGGAAGGAGAACATTTTGAGGGACTGCAAACCAGAGAAGGGGGTACACTTCATTGGGTTGTGCAGGATAACGGGTAATGAGAGGCCGTAGGTTGGAGTTGCTAATAGATTTTGGTACATTGGCCTAGCCATTGTTTGTACTGATTGTTAGACCTAGTTCGATTGTGTATCCTTTTCCCTAGTGGAGTCATAACCCAAACTTGGGGGTGAGTTTTTGTTGAGAGAGCTAGAACAACAATGTCTACGACTGGGTGGAACATCTAAGGTCTGTAGCCAATTGGTGCTTTTACAAAAAGATAAGTGTTTTGTTATGTGCTTTATATGTTGTTTATTATGTGTGATTGTAACATCCCTATTTTTTATCCATGCAAATTATAATGTAATTGTGTAAATATGATTTAGGTCGGTGAGCTGATATGTTTGGGGAAAAGAGACTGTATTGATTAATATGGTCGAGGGACAAATTATGTATTACATACATTGAAATCATTAATAAAAGTAATAATAATTAGCTATAATACGATAGGGACAAAAACAATGGGGGGCTATGATTCCACAAGAGAGGGGGATAAAGGGGGTTATATTCATGTGTTTAAATACCAAACCTTTTCCCTATTTTTTATTGTTGAGTGAACCTTCTATTTTTTTATTGAGTGCCCCCAAAGCCAATCATTGAATTCATGTAAGAGGGTGGGTATGAGAAGTCACTTCACCTAGTTGTTGAGAGAATGGGAATGAGTACAATCATCTTGGGGAAGAGTGTAATTCAATCAATCACACAAAGAGAGGAATTTTGTGTGGGAAAAGGAGACGGATTTGGAAAGACACATTTTTAAAAGAAGAATAATTTTTACATGTAGTTTTTTTGGGAAACACAAGATGAGTTGAGTGTTGGGAAGAGCACCAACCATATTGTTTTTTAAGGTAGTCATTGTTTGGTTGTGTTTATTTTGAGAAAGAGGCATGGGTGTCTGTAAAAATTAGATGTGTTCCTGTGGATCATTTTCCTATTGAGGAAATGGCTCAAGAGCCTTATGAAGGTTGTCGAGAGAACTCCTGGAGTAGCTAAGAGTTCCTGGAGTCCCCAACTATGTGATTCCTATCCAACCAGGTGCATTAGAGCCTTTGAGGGAAGTGGGAAATCCTTAGGGATTGTGTGTAGTGAAGGGGGGATCCCATTCCTTGGGTTTTGCAGGTTGTGGGGAAGAGAGTTGGTAGATTGGAACTGTTGTTGGAGTAGAACCTCATTGTTTTGCTACTAAATGTGGAGAGTGTACAACTAAGAGGGCCAAATATCCTTATGGAATCATAGCCTTAGCTCAGGGGTGGCTTGCTTTTGAGATAAAATTAACAACAATCCTATGGCTGGGAGGAACATCCTTCGTATGCAACCAATTGGTTATTATATAAAACAAATAAGTTCTCTGTTGTTTTTATTATGATATTTCAATGTGTAAATGGTTTTACATGAATTTTGTGTGTTTTTTGTTTGCTTGAACATTTACATTCATGGGTTTATATTATGTTTTAGTTGCACGCGTTAGTTGGCATTCTATGTGCATGTATATTTTTAAAATGGTATCAAGTTGTGCTAAGTCATTTTTGTAGTAACGAGACTCAGCTTGGAGGTTGGGTACGTTACAATAATTATGTGCTTAACTATCATTGTTGTGCACATTTATATTTCTTAATGTTATTATGTGTTATGCATAAGTTATGCATTGAATTGCATGATGTTAGGAAAGTATAAGTGTTTCATATGCAGGGCATATTATTACAGAGGGGTATCATAGCCTTGTTGGGCATAGTTATCCATGGCATCATAGTATTAATGAGCAAGGTAAAATAATTTTGAAAACTCAGTATGCACAGAGGTTGAATTGCACTAATGTGACCTAGATATGAGTCTAGGGTGAGTTATAATGTGGCATTAGAGTGCATCTATAACACTCGAGATGTATGGGATGGACATCTTAATGCAGACCAAAAAAATTGCAGACGATAAATTTTTAGAGGATGCCTGCAAATTATTTGACAAAAAAGAATCCTGTGAGAAATTTGATAAATTGGAGAAATTTCTTGGAATTTTGAGGAAATTGAGATCATGGGTTAAAATCCTCAATTTTAACCTCTATTTGAGCTACTTCAGTCCCATAATTCGCTGAAATTATGAGTTGTAGAGATGACCATGAAGAAATTTGGGGAGATTTGGGAAAATCCCCAAATTTCTAAGCAATTCATGTCAAATTATGCTCGAAAGCGGTCATCGGGTTGGGTAATGGTGGTAATTGGGCAATTGTGAGGTTTAAATTGTCTAATAAATCATAACCATAGCTTTCATGGAAACTTGTGCAACAAATTTTGAAAATAGGCATTATTGGAAAATTTTAAGAATTTTGAAAAAAATGGGAATTTGTGTGTACATCATGACATGGAAGCCATGTGCCAGGTGATGTGGAATTACATGGTGGAAGATAGGAGGGTTCATGCACATGTGGTAAATTCCATGAGGACATAAGGTTGAGGGTCACATGCATGAGTGGCATGCTCATGGGTGACGCCAATTCCACATCTGATAAGCGGTTTGTGGGACTTTGGATTTGTGGTTTTGGAGTTGTTCCTAAAACCCTCACAAGAAATCAGAAGAAATTTCATGGAAACATGATGGTAAGAAGTTGTGAGACTTTGGGATCAATCCAATTCTCATGCTACTCAAACTCCCACAAAACACAACCACTATTGATCTTCTTCCCTTCTCCATCATCCAATCAAACACATTATCAAGTTTGATTGGTTTAACTCAAGAATATCTTAGCTACCCATAAATGATCCCCATTGTAGTTATTATATCTATGGTGGAAACCTTTATGTTGTTTTAAAGGTTCAGGATGGGACCCACCCATCATCGCTGCTAATCACAGGGTGCCAAGTGTGTATCTGGGTATGATGAAGAGAGAGGAAAGAGAAGGAAGGGTGATGAATAATGAGGGGGTGGGGCTATGGTGGTCGAGGAAATGACCTGGAATCACCTCAGGGTTCCAATTGGACTCAAGGTGCCACACTTCCAGCCACATAAGGCAGATGCCACATCAACAGAGGGTGTCCTATGTTTAAAAAAACGAGAAGCAATTCTGGAGCCAAAATCATATTTTATCCATAATAGGAGTAGAAAATATCAATTTCCAGAAAAAAAAAATTGGGTTTGTATGTATTGAGAAGGGATAAAGAAGTTCTAGTGAGGGCCACTAGCCAATTATGCACCAATTTGCCAAAAATTGCAAATTATAATTTTTTGAAGAGCAGGATGGTGCTTAGTGGCAGAAGCCCTATTAATGATGAGATTTTTATAGGTTGTCAAGAAAGTAGACATGAAAATATCCAGTGAAGGAATTGGTCATATTCTAAAGAGGTTTGAGTGGAGGCTTCAAAACAATGGAAAATCCACTATTTTGGGCCACTTTTTGAGGATATTTTGGATTTTCAGAGGAAAAGTGACCCCAAATTACAAAATTGAAAATTTTTATTTAGTCAACATTTTACCCACTCAATAATCTAGACAAATTTTCCTTAAAGAATTTTTTTATAGAACTTCTCTATTTGGGAGATAACCAGTTTGGCTAAAAATTCCAAGTCTGGGAAAAACTGCAAATTTTCCGAGTTAGTAGGTTTCCACGGTTATTCATAATGCTAGACAAATTTTCTGGAAAAAACATTTATATATTGTTGTATATTTTGATTGGAGCAACATATTGACAATATGAGATATTTTGTGAACTCAATATCAACAATGTTATCAATGTCTCCTGCATTTTTTTTTTGTTATATTTTCCTCTACATGTGGCAACTTAATTGCATTGGGGAGAATGGTGCACAAAAGGGGTAAAATTGGCCAAATTCAGAAGACTGTAATTTTTTGCTCAAAGCTTAGAATTGAGAAAGAGAGTAGTCATTAGAAATATATTGGATAGACTAATCCACACACAGACACATAATTGGGATTTAAGGGGAAGAATTCTCACATAATCAGAAGTAATATGACTAGTGGACTTGAAGGGGAAAATTATGCATAATTTTATAGAATTGTTGAATTATTTTTATTTGTAATTTTATTGCATACACATTTTTCAGAATTAGGGGTATATGAAGATAAGAGGAGTTTATAATGATGACTAGAGACATGGAAGATGCACCTGGGGATTATAACCACATTGACGAAGTCATAGGGATAAATATTATCCTAGAAAATGCCGAGACTGAATCAAATGGGCATAGAGAAGGAAAAGAAAAAAAACCATAGAGCTAGTTGAGACAATGAAAATCTTGAAGAAAGAAGTGTTGAGCTATAGAGAAAACAATGAGAGGATTATAATAGCTCAGGAGGAGTAGAACCACATCAACACTTAGTTGTTACAAATCCTGAACATATTACAGAAGCAAATAAGCAAAGAAGCAGGCACACTGTAGGAAGCATAACACATATATCATGGCAGGAGAGAGGATGTAAGAAGTTCTAGGTACTCTAGAAGTGATATTACACATCATCACTATTCACCAAGGCACTCATCTAGAAGGGCACATGAATTCTCAGAGTCAGAGAGTAGCCCAAGTTTGTCTCATGTGAGACATAAAAAAGGAAGGCTTGAGATAGATGACATGGAACAAGAGATTAGGAATATCAATCCTCCTACATTTTATGGTGATCATAAGAAAGGTGAATATGTTGAAGAATTTTTTTTGGGCATGAGGAAATATTTCCAATTGCATAAATGTTCAACAAATTTAGAGGCAATAATTGGAATATGCCATCTTCATTGGAAAGATTCAATGTGGTGGGGAAATATCAAGCAATTTAAACACATTGATGAGAAGAGAATCTCACATAAGAAGTTTAACAAGTATTTTTAAAATAAATACTTGTTAGAGAATTATTATGACAAGAATATGTAAGAGTTCCTTGAAATCAAGCTTAGAAGCGTGACAATGGATGAGTATGAGAGACATTTTATAGAATTGTTGAGGTATGTTGGCTTCATCAAGGATTAGAAGGTTAAAATCCAAAGATTTTTTAGTGGACTGCCATATTTTTACAGTGATACAATTCATTTTGATGATCCCAAGAACTTGGAAGAGCCATAAGGAAGGATAAATATTTGTATGACTGGAACATGGGAAGGCCAGTTTTCCAAAAGGATAGGGATTATAAGAATAAAGGAAAGATAGAGAAATGAAAGAAAGGGTATAAACCACCATTTTTCAGAAACAATTCTCAAGGAAAGCTTACACAAAATGAGCCTAGGATGACATAGTCTTTGGGGAAAAGGCCAAGGAAACAAACCATAAAATGTTGGGGATGTGAAGGAGATCACATGTATAAGGATTTTCATCACAAAGGAGAAAGGATGAGGATTGTTCACAATATTCAATAATATGATATGGTTGAAGACATACGTAGAAGCATGCCAAGAATTTATGCAACCTTGTATTATAGGAAAGAATATCGTCAATCTCACATGATTAACGTGGAAGGTAAGATCAATAACTAGCCCATAGCTATTTTAATAGATTTTGGAGATAAACATAGCTATGCAGATCGTAATATTGTTGAGAAGTTTCATTTGAAAAGAAGAAAGCATGGAAAATATTGGTTGGTCTAGCCAACCATTGGAGCTAAGAGAAGGATCAATGAGATGGTTAAGGATTTTCCAATGGACATGAATGGAGTCGACATAAAGGAAAATTTGAATATCATACCTTTGTGATCTTATGATTGCTTGATTGGTATGGATCAATTGGACAAACATCATGATATCCTAGATTGATACAACAAGGAATTTAATTTTCTTGATGGGGAAGGAAAGCAAATAAAATTTCAAGGGATCCCAAGGCCTATATCCATTAGAGAAGTTTTATCCATGTAGTTTAAGAAGAGTTTCAAAAAAGGGTGATAAATTTATGTAGCCCATATGGAAGAGGCGACCAAGGATAATGTTTCAAGTATTGAAGGTTATCTAGTCTTGAAGGAGTATTAATATGTGTTTGGGGATATACCAGGGTTTCCACGAAAGAGAGACATTGATTTCTCCATTGATTTGGTTCTTGGAGCTGCCCCAATGTCCAACTCCTTATAGGATGAGCACATAAGAGCTAAAGGAATTGTAGATGCAACTTGAAGAAATTTTGAGAAAGGGGTACATGCGCCCAAGTGTCTCACCTTAGAGTTCCCCAATGCTCTTTGTGAATAAGAAGGATGGAACCTTAATGCTATGCATTTATTGCAGGCAGTTGAATAAGGTTACCGTAAATAACAAATATCATTTTCCAAGGATTGATGATCCATTTGATCAGATAAAAGGTGCAAGGATTTTTTCCAAGATTGACATAAGGTCGGGCTACCATTAGGTGGGAATTAAAGAAGAAAATATCAGTGATAGCAGTGAACCCTGAGAAGATAGAAGAAATTAGAGTATGCCTAGAAAAAAACAATGTATCAAAGGAGAGATCATTCATGGGACTTGCAGGATATTATCGAAGGTTTAATGAAGGATTTTCAAAGTTTACACACCCAATCACTTCTTTGCAAAACAAGGGTGTCAAGTTCGAATGGACTTCTGAATGTGAAGAATTTTTTCAACACTTCAAATATTTATTGACAAGTGAACCAATATTGAATATTGTTGATCTAGAGGAAGATTTTATTGCGTGCATTGAAGCATCCAAGGAAGGGCTTGGTGGAGTCCTTACACAAAATGGGCATGCGGTATGTTATGAGTCAAGAAAATTGAAAGAGCATGTGAGAAACTATGCCACACATGATTTAGAGTTGGAAGCCATAGTTCATGCCTTAAATATGTGGAAGCATGATCTCAAGGGAAAACAATTTGAGCCAAGGACAGACCATAGTGGTATGAAATATTTGTTTGAGCAGCCAAATTTAAATGCTAGACAAATTAGATGGATAGAATTCCTCGGTGAGTATGACTTCAATATCAAGCATATCAAAGGAAAATAAAATAAAGTGGATAATTCACTTAGCAGAAGGGTGCATGAGATGCATGCTATAGCCATAAGTATGTACATGATTGATTTAAAAGATAAAACTTGGGGAGCTGCAAATTTATATCAACATTGTTTGCAAGTAAAGGAAGCATTGCAACAAGGTAATTTTCAGTAGAACTTTAAGGATTATGAGATGAAAGAGGATGCAGTCCTCATGTATAGGGGAAAGGTATATGTACCTAAATCCCAAGCGCTAAAAAAATTAGTTTGAAGAGAAGTGCACAATCTACCCTATCCTAGGCATCTAGGGTACCAAAAGACCAGTGTAGTTGTACCAGGATGATACTTTTGTACGGGAATGAAGAAAGAGGTGGTTGATTATATAGCTAGACGTATATAATGTCAAAACATAGAAGCTAATAATGGACATGCGGCTTGATTTCTATACATGTAACATCCCACTCTTGCGCACACTGAGAAGACTTATTCTTTGAGGACACTTGTGTGGAAGTGATTCAGGTCATTATACTATTGGTTGTTTTGATTATGATATTGAGATATTGTGGATTTGATGATATGTTATTTTTTTTTTATTTACATCAAAATTTTCTATTGACTGGGTTCTCCTGAGTGTGCATAACTTTGGACATTAGAGGATGTCGAGGCATCGATGAAACTCCTTGGACTTCGGATCGAGTTAGGGAGTGGACTGTTAGGGTTTGAATGTTGTCGATGTGACATATGTACATATGATTAGATATTATGATGTTGATTGTTATAGATAACATTTTTTGTTGATGGATGTAGGTTGACGATAGCTTGCCGACCAGACTCACATTTGGAGTAAAGTGATCATGCACGACAACCAGAGACATTGAGGGAGAGGTGTGGCAGCAGCCCTGCCACAGCCTGCTAGCACTCCCGTCGTGGATCGAACTGTAGGTTAACGATTACCTAGTTCGAGGAGACCCATGATGTCGTGAGGGAAAACTGTGACAGTCTCTTATGATTATTCTAAGCGGTGCGCAATAAGGCAGGGTATTTATTCCTTAGAGGCCCTTAGTCTCCCACCAGATCACCTAACGAAGTATTGACTCCAGGGGTTTGATGTCTACCAATTTCAGTCAAGTGGCGAGTGGCACCCTTGGAGCACATAGTGCATATTGAAGGGCACGTCGTGCAAATAAAACAGAAAGAGGCGAGTGGCACCCTTGGAGCACGTAGTTCATCTTGAAAGGCACATCACGATTTTAACTTTGGTAAGTTAATAAACCTAGTGCCTAGAAAATTATGCCTCCTTAGGACTTGGTCAGCATTAAAATGAATGATGTGATAAGTAAATTTTAATAACAATTTTTTTTCCCTTGAGAACTTTCGCCAATCCTAGTGAATTGAAAACCTAGGTTTGAGTAGAACCTTTGAACAAAAAAACTAATTAGACTTGTAACAGGAAGGCATAATGAAAATTCAAGCTTTATTAATTAAAGTAAAAATTTTAATGAAGGTTTAATTATTAAAAGGGGGTATATGGTTGTTGTCTAAACTTGCTAACTCTGAACTTAGTTAAAAAGGGGGAAACTTAAAGAAAAGGGGTAAACTTAAAGAAAAGGGGAAACTTAAGGAAAAGGGGAATGTCTAACTCAGTAAGGAATCTAGCCTTTGGAACTTTCTATTTATGAACTCAACTAGGATTTAAGTAAGGTGTAAGTCATTTAAGAATTGTAATGGAATAAAAGGACACCAAGGAGAGTTTTTAGGAACTCTTTTAGGTGGGAGAGGGAAATAGGAAAATTTAATTAATTAATTAATTGATTTTCTGGTGAAACTAGGGGATCAAGTGACATGTGTACCAGGGAGGTTTGTCCTAATTAAATTTAAGAAAAAGAATCTAATGAGGGTTTGGGAAGTTAATGGATAAGAAACGCTATAAAAAGAATGGTGGAGGAGGAGTATTGATCACTTTTGGCTTGCGTAAGGTTACGCTGCCAAAATTTTATCTTGACTAAAATTCTCTTGTGGGAGTTGGGATACCCAGCTCGGGTAACGAGTGGTAGCTCGACCTTGCGAGGTGATATGGGAGATAACATTCTCTCGTATTGTGTGTGTGGCCCCTTTGCGGCTTGAGGGGCTCAGGGGGAAGAAAATTACCCCTAGCATTGGTTGGGAGGTACCAGTGAGGTCTCATCGGTTAGCAAGCGGGAGCTGGATGGAGCACGTACGGGACAATGACTACGGAGCATTGCATTTGGATATGGTATGCATGTATATAATTTGTATTGGATAGTAGTTAATATCATGTATATGCATTCTGTAACGTCAAAGCACACATGCGTAGATGAGTTAAAAGAAAAATATTTGTTTATTTTCTGCATATGAATATTTATCCGGGCGATAGCGCACATGTGTGATTTTGTTGAAGGGTAGTTAAATTTATGTTCTGTGCCTTCTTCGTACGCCAATATTAGAAGTGAATGGATGCTTTGGCTACTTGTGTTGTTTTTAATATTGATCTGTATGACCCCTAAGTTTTTACTGGTATGGCCTCATGATTCTCCCTTGAGATATTTTTATCAGTAGTTCATTATCTTTATTGCTTAAAGGATTGTCCCTTAGTTTAATTACCTATATTTTAATTCTGATAGTGCAACCATATTTGTCCTTTTTGGTTTCATTTTTTTTGTTTTACTGCCGATAGCGTAGCAGTAGTGTCAGTTAGTTTTAATTTATAGTTTCTTTAAAACTACCACTAGTGCATAGGAGAAGATGAGAGTGGTTGTTACTATTTTTTTGGGGCATGACCCCACTATGGAAGGACCTTTTACCTGAGGCAAGTTCCTAGTTCCCTCTGCCCATGGCGCTAGTCTCCTTCATGTTTTGTTACTTAGATTGTCACCCCCTCACGTGAGCTTCAAGGAGCCCTGCATTCTCAAGGCTTGCCTCTGCCAGTGACCGGTTTACCCTGTGCACACGTGCTTGCAAGGATCTTGGCAAGTTGTTTTCGTTGTTCATTGGAGATCAGTTGGTTCAAATTTTTTTTACCCTTAGACTCAATGGAAGTGCGCTACATCCATTTTCCCTTAATCTTCTATTTCTGCATCTTCGATTTGAGACTGACTGTCACCTCACTTCCTTGGCGTTGCCTCTTCTATGTCGTGCCTATTCATGAGTGTATTGCATGAACTTTGGTTCCTTGTGAGCTCTCTCCTTGGCACCTTTATGACTGGGCATTCCCTTGTGACTTGACTCTAAATGTTTTGTGTCTGCTTGGCTCTTGGTCTCGGTTGCTTTCACTATATGTGGCATGATTTAGAGATTGTCCATATAGGACAATAGTTTTTGGGTGTGCTCAGATAAATCCTAAGTTGACTTGGAGTGATTTATGATGGAGCCCTAGCATCTGGTGCTTGGTCGCCTAGCTGTCGAGACCACTCTTTTCGTGCCCAGTTAGGTTGAGTGAATCCCCTCAGGTTCCCTCCTACCTTTTTGTCCCTGTCTTCCACCTTGCAGGCAGACTAGAGGTCTACACGATCTTCATACCGAACTTCCTCAGTGCCATCTCAGTTTCCGTTCTAATAATCTTGGCGTGGGCATCATCGTTCTCAGGGGCGCTAATCCCTGCGTCCTTTCCGTTGTCATTTGTTTTTAAATGTTAACTAGTTGATCGCAACCAGGGTGATTCTAATTCTCCTTGACTTAGAAAATAGAATGGCCGCACTTATATTTTTCCTGGCATCATTTTTAC
>SNQJ01S0043975.1:0-13683 GCA_010110895.2 Picea sitchensis | reverse complement strand
CAGTATCGTACTCGCGTGACATAGGGTAGAATCCTGTCGACAACCTTATAACCTCTAGGGATAATCGCACAGCCCGCAAGCATGTCTCCGGATAAATCAAGGTTTGAACTCATGACCTATGTATCAGCACAAACACCTTAATAGTACATTCGTTGGCCACTAGACCAAACCCCTGTGGGCCTAAGTTTTATAATATTAATGTTTATATGAATGTGGAATTTAATGAGAATTTGTTATTTAGAAGTTGCCTTTATTCTTCTTCTTAATGCTATATGGGGTTGTAATTAAGATAGATGTGCTTGTGGAATTTTAATGAGAAATTGTTATTTAGAAGTTGCCTTTATTATTCTTCTTAATGTTATATGGGGTTGTAATTAAGATAGATATGCATGTGGAATTTTAATGAGATTGTTATTTAGAAGCTTCCTTTATTCTTCTTCTTCAATGTTATATGGGGTTTGTAATATCCCCAAGGATGAGCCCCAGTTGTATTTATAAATTGTAAACATGTTTTGTAGGCTGGTGAGCTAGGTGTATATAAGTTGGTGGGATTATGTGTTATTTAGGTTGAAGATCCTAGGTGTTAAAGGCCAAGAACCTCATTTTTGTATATGTAATTATGCAGATCATTAATAAAATATAAACATCGTTGTGTGTAGACCGACCACGAAGAAAGAGTGATGGGGGACTAAGCTTCCACAAGGCTCGACAAGGGAAGGTGGCTAAGTGATGGGCCTAGGGGATAAGCTAGGGAGCTTACCTCTAAAGGGGATAATAATTTATTATTATTTCCTAAAAGGCTAAGGTGGTCAATTGACCAAGTGTTTTCCTAAGTTCTTTGAAAAGGAACGTGTGCAAAAGGGAACACATGCAGCTCTAGGAAGACAAGTGTCGACCTGGATGCATGCAGTTAAAAGATGAAGCGTCAGTTGTGTTGGGGGTTCGCGGGTCATTTTTCCATCCTTCACCTGAGTTGTTCTGGTTTTCTTCCATACTTTGCCTGGGTTCACTGGAATCTTTCCTGAGAAACGTTTTTCCTCTGCACTCGACCTTTGTGTTTTGTTCTCTAGTCGAGCACCTTGAAACCAGTGGGAAAAACCCATGGACCGATCCATCGTCTAACCTGTTCAACCTCTGCATAATCACACATCCTGAACCTAGTGAGAACCCATGGACTGAGCCGCGTCTTCTATGAAACCTGAGCATACCGTAATTGTCTATGCCATGTGTGTTATAACTGTAGGTTGTTGTGGCCACGCAGTCCCTTGGTTGAGTGTGATTTGTTGTCATCATATGTTCCTTGTTGAGCCTTACTGTTGTCCTCTTTGTGTTGGAATGGAGTTGAAGAAGCCGGTTGTCAGGCCTGTGTGGAACACTCTCTCCAAGTGAGGGAGGTGGTTGTGGTTGAAGAGGTAGGTTGTCAGGCCTGTGAGCAATTATCTCCAAGTGAGACAGTGCACGAAGGAAGCGAGAACTTATGGAAGGGGTCTTGTAGCTACCACAGAGATCGGAGAATTCTGCTCCAGCATGTTGTTGAAGCACAAGGCAAGGGAGGTTTAGCAGCTAAAGGATTGTCCTGTGTGATAGTGAAGGTGTATACTCTTGGGGTGGGACGTGCATGTGGGGAATGAGAGTCTATGATTAGTGGGAATAAGTGGCTCCTGGGAGAGAATCCATCCTCATAAACTGGGTGTCCTCCTGTTGAACTTGCCTAGCCTAGGATCCCCTTGCCCGCTGGAGCTTAGTCCGAGCTCGGGGCTGACCTATTGTTGAGAGTGATGAGAAACGTGGTCTAATGCTGGGAGGTTCATGTAAGGTCTGCACGCAGTTGTTGGTGTTATTCCAATTGAAAGATAAGTATAATTTATGTGATTAATTTTATGTTACGCATAATGCTTGAATGTTATCATGCATTCCGTTGCATGTATGAATTACTGTTAATTCTATTTAAGTCTGTATGGTAGCAGTAATTCTGTGATTATTGTGATTAAGTGTTTTAATTTGATTTAATGCATATTATATATAAGTGTATATTCCACAGTAGTGGAATTGTCTGTCCTATGGGTGGCCGGGGATGTTACAATATGGTATCAAAGCATGGTTTCAACACTGAGATTGGATGGACTATGTTAGTGGTAGTTGAAACAAATTTTTTGGAAAAGAATTGTTGTCAGAATGGACAAAATTCAAGTTCAAAGCCAAGGTTTCAAAAATTGATCCTGAATGGGTTGGATAAGTGGTCATTGGACCTGGAGTTTTAGGTGGAAATTGTGTTTGGAGGACCAATTTTGAACCCCAGAACCTTCTTGAGTGCCAAGAAGTTATGTTGGTCATGTTACAAAGCTCAGAAGGAATATTGGTAATGTAAAACAATGACAAAAGTGGTGTTGGGCCGCAGAGTAATGTGGACCTTAGGATCTTTTCGAGAGAAGGATAATCCTTCACAACCGTAATATCTAGTAATGTTGCGAGGCAGTTAGCCATGACTTCCTTTGGAAATCCGTAGAGTAACAGAGTTTTTTCTGCACCGTAGGATCTGCTCGGAAGGAAGGAAAATTGCCTACGACTATCAGATCTGGGGAAGGTGCAGAGGAGTTAAACCAGAATCCCTCTGAACTTTGTGACTTTAGAGAATTTTGATGCTAGAAACAAGGGAAGGGTCGAAGCCCAAAGCTCCAAAGTGGATATACACCGTAGATCTGGAGAGGAGAGCTCAACTGTTGGATCAAGCCAATGTTAAGAGGTCAAACGCAGTAGTGAAGGGAGAAATCTCCCGAAGAGCCGAAGTAGTGAGTCATGATGATGTCACATGGATGGACGTGGACACATGGGATGTGTGCCATGCGTTAGTGGGTTTTGAACCCGTAGAAGATTGAAATGGAATTTGGAACAAGATGTGTGTCACCCATGTGAATGACCCACGTATCAACTGATGGTATTCTGCGATGTGGCTTTTCGTATGAGCATGGCTAGTGGGGCTGAGGTTACATAACGTAGTCAAAGGTCAGAGGACCCACACTGGCGTTGATAACGATTCATCAAGATCAACGACCAGGAGGCATTGCGGGGACCCAAGTTGCATGGGACTTAATTCTCCAACGTGGTCCCGCAATCCAAACCATGGTTTCATTGAGGGGTTATGTGTCAGCATCAAAAGAATTTCGGGACGAAAGGCAGGTTGCTCCAAACCACCTTTGCATGCCCCCGCAATTGGAAAACGTTAATTGATGTGATGTAATGATGTCACCAAAGGTGATTGGGAATGTTCGGAGATTAACAGTTCGGATGTGTGGATGCGAGATCCTTTGAAGTCCCGAAGACCTAAAGACCCGGAACTCAGACACCTGATATTCCATAGTAAGTGTCAGCCGTCGGATGTTAGGTAGACGTGGACTGATGATCTGCCCTACTTCACGAGTTTGGTAATCCATAACTCTAAGAGATTGTTGTGTGGTGCTTGGAAATATTTTGAAGTCGAAGGTCGAAGGCCCGAGTAAGTTCTTATTGATATAGCGCTTGGTCAGGACCCATGGTCACATGGATTGGTGACTGAGATAAACGGGCTAGTGCCCAAAAATGATTACAGATCAGAGAAGAGATCGGAAATAAAATGAAATTTGAACGTTTTCTTAAATCAGATTGGTTTGAATGCGTAAACTATTGAAGTATTGAATAAGTTTAAATTGTTTCTCTTCTTTGAGTTTTTGAGTGCAAGCAGTGCACATTTTCCATAAGGAGTGCGTTGACAGAGGTAAGTTAACCTCATAGAATCTCAGGATAGATATTGTTGAACCTTCATCAACGGAGGTGCAAGGAATGCATAGGAAGAACTATGTTTTGAGTTCAGAGAGAGATAGAGTCACTGAGAACTCTGTAGGGCTCTTCCAGGTGGGCATCGAGCAAGTACAAGTGTTCACAGAGATAACTCTTTGTCGAGTTCAGGGAGAAGAGTATCAAAGGAGGATACTCACAAAGTTGTTGAACACTCTATAGAAAATGCTCAACAAGGTGTGCTTTGAGCATAAGGTTGCCAGGAGGGCACAAAGTTTTCCTTTGAAAGGAAACAAAAGGGTCAAGACCCTTGGTTGAATGAGTAATTCAAAAATCTTAGAAGAGATAACACAACGAGTGCGTACGAGACAAACTCATTCTAAGTCCTAAAGCTCAGAAGAGATAACGCTTACGGGAGCGAAGATGAGATCCAAGAGGCGGACTCGTAGAAGAAAGTTCAAAGGTCGAAGCCTTTGAACACTGAAAAAATATTCCAAGGCAGAAGAAGTCAAACGATCAGGAGGAGCGACAAAATCCGTCCGATCGGTTGTGGGGAGGATCCTAGACTGTTAGAAAAGCATCCAGCAGAAAAAAGGAATCCTAGAAAAGAGGAACAGATCTCATCCATTGGATCTAAGTGCGAAGGACCAACAATCGTTGGATCTGGAGGTAAGTGCATGAGACTTAACCCTTGTGCGTGCAAGAGAAGTGGAGTTGTCAAAGTCCCAAATTCCCGAAGTGATTTGGGAACGTCCATCGTCCAGGAGGACAGGTGGCATAAGATCCAAAACTTTGGAAGTTTGTGGACAAGGAGGAGGAGAAACAACCGAAGTAAATCTTGTTCGTTGATATGAAAGTGGACGTGTGGCGCCAGATCTGGAACTCCGAGTATGGAGCACTACGGAGCTAAGCAAAGGATGAAAATGCCGAAGTCTCGAAGGATATCTCGATCATTGATCGAGGAGGAGGTTGAAGGACCGTTGATTTGGTCTTGGTCGGAAATATCCGAAGTCCCGAAGAGAATCAGGGTCGTTGATTTGGAGAGGACGTGTGGTAGAAGATTTGTCACTCTGGGGAAATTCACTATGGATATTTTTGTGTGTGGAGATGTGAGAACTCCCGAAGGTCGGAGAGTTGGAGTTCATCATAACCATTCGATTGTTGAGGAAAGGTGTCAATAGATCTTCCACTCCGGAATATTGTCATACGGGTAAAAGAAGATAGTTGAGAGTTGAAAATCTCGAGGGTCGAAGAGTCAGAATCAACCATAGTCGTTGATTTGGAAGGGAGCTACGTGTTGATAGATCGTGTAGATCTGGGATCGCGTGTGGAAGGAGGAAAGAAGGTAGAAAAGGGAGGATATAAAGAAACCATTGATTGTGGATCATCGCCAAGGGATTTGAGGTTGACGGACGAGTTGTATTGTGGGTCCAGAACTTGCTCGGATGTTAAAAATCTAAGAGTAGGCTACAATTTATACCACGGTTTTAACAAAGTGATGTGTGGCAGCTGGAGGTGAATTGCAAGGTGAAAATAAGGTTGGCCTAAAACCACTTTTTCCCATGCCCGCAATCACAGTTTTCAATGAGGTCATAGCCTAGAGTCATATGAAAGAAAAGGCTAATGAAAAAGGGGCTAGTGCCTGAAACTTAGAGTTTTGGAAGCGCTCAGGAATAAACACGCGGGTCTGTCAGGACCTACACCTAAATAAGGAAAGGGGACCTGTGTAAGATTAATAGGGGTCTAGCAAAGGCCCGAAGAGTCAATTTGACTCAGCATTTGGAAAGATCCATTGACCGAGAGGTTAGCAGACCCCGCTGAGGTAGGGGAACTGCATCGAAAGTGCTCAGGGAATAAATAGTCATGTATAGTGACTACAATGAAAGCATAAGAAGATTTAGGAATTCGAGAAGAATTGAATACTTCTCGGATCAACAAGGAAAAATTTTATAGGGAGAAAGAAGTTGCTGCAATTTTTGTGGTAGCAAGTCTGTTACAGATTGTTGGGTCAGCTAGAGGAAAGAATGCTTGTGTGTTTGCAAGTGTTGTTGGTGATGTTGTTTCATAAGGAGGGAAGCAAAAAAGAGTTGAAGTGTTGGTTATAAGTTTGATAAAAGAAGCATGAAAGCTTCTACTGCCATCATACCTTCAGGTAGTATAAAATTTATTAATGGCAGTCATGCAGGTATGATTTTTATTACTCTTTTTGCATAATTGTTGAAAGGAAATTTAGGTAAGAATTTCCTCACCCAAAGTTATCTTTAAAAAATTACATGAATATATTATTGAATGCATACCAATGGATGTGGTAAAGGCTGGAGGCATGTATTATTTCAAAGCTTTTGAATGCACACACTGACATAGTAGAATGTCATGTTAATTTGGTTATGGGGTAATAACCAAAGAATTAAAAGATAAGAACTTGTTATAGGAATGAATGCCAGTAAGCTAATCATGTATGAGACTAGGATAGGGTTGGATATGGCAAGGTACAGATATGTAAAGGTTATGAGCCACACAGGTACTAAAATCTTCCTATCTTTAAATAAAACTTGGACTGCAAACTTTTTTCTAACACGAATAAACACCATAGAATTATAATCTTGGTGTAGTGTTCGGGTCGAAAAGGAAGGCATCCAATTAATTGGGAAGACAGTAGGAAGTGTGTGGAGAATGTGTCTACACATTGGCCAGAATTCCAACTTATGGATGGTGAGATACATGACTGTGATGAAGAGCATTATGTAATTCAATGCAAGGTGCATTGAATAAGTATGCACTGAGAATTGTACTCATGCATAGTAAGTGATATAATTGTATACTAAATGCAATGGATGAATGAGTTTTGTTAGTACATGCATATATATTATTGCATGGAAATAATTGTTACTAACAACTGAAATGTTGTTAACTCATGAAGATGAGTACATTTCAGGAGTTGTTAGACATTGCAACAGGAAAGTTGCAAGTCAAGTAGTCACATTAGCATTGACTACAAGAAATTTTCTTGTTCAGAAAAATAAGTAATGAACTTATAGATATTATGTGAACATGCATATGCATAGAATGGTGAGTCATTCTATTTTATTAAATTGTTTGGTAATTATGACTGAATTTCTATATGTAGATAATTCTAAGTTCATTGTATATAGTTCTATACATATTGCAATTGAGTTATGATGTACAGGAAATTATGACAATTGTTGGCAATATGCAATATGAAGCCTTGCAAGAAAATGGTATGCAGTTTGGTGCCTGTGGAAAACCACAAGGATGGTTGCATTCATAATATGGCAATAAACAACAAGAATTATCAAATGGAATTTTGTGTTTTGGGAAAAAGATGAATTCCCTTTTAACTAAGTTTCAGTTTCTAAATAAATTATTTTATGTTTCCTCATGATAACTGCATGTGGGTGGTGCAGATGAGATGATGTTGACAAAAGTTAGAATGTTGAAAACAAAGAATATCTCAGGGAAGATGTTGATTGAAGACCTCTGAGGGCAGTTGGAACTCCTTGAGCCACGGTGCTCTAAGACTTCCAGTCCGACCTATTTCTAAAGCCCAAGTAAAAGGAGGTGTAACAGTCGATGGATTGTGTGACAGTGAAGGTGTACACTCCTGGGGTGGGACAGGCATGTGGGGAAGAGAAACCGTTGGTTGGAGTGCCACTGGGGTTTGGTACCTTGGTCTAGACCATGTTGATATGGAAGTCTTCTCAATCAAAAGTTGATTACAATTCTCTATTTATTGTATGTTGTGTATTTAGTATACAGGTTATAATGTTATTATAATTTCCTATATATACATATATACATTGCATATATTCTTGAATTACTTGCATCCATGACTGTACATAATGTGTTTCATGTTTCATTGCTTAATAAATAGATACTTGATGTTAATCATGTAATCAATTGGAATGTGATTTAGGTGGAGCAAGAAGGCATCTTGCAAGTGCATCTAGTGCGCATATTGGACCGGAAAAGCAAGCAGCTCTGGAATCGAGTCATAGGGATTGTAAAGGTCCAGTGGACCTGGTACGGTCCCGAGGAAGAAATATGGGAGCATGAGGAAGCTATGTAGGTAGAACACCTGCATATATTTGAATATTTTGGAAATCTTTATGATGTTATGTAAAGAGTTGCACTGAGGACAGTGAAAAAATAAGGGGAGGGGATTTTAATATCTTCAAGGATGAGACCCGGTTGAATTTATAAATTTTAAACATGTTTTGTAGGCTGGTGAGCCAAGTGTATATAAGATGGTGGGATTATGTGTTATTTAGGCCAGAGAGCCTAGGTGTTAAAAGCTAGGAGCCTGATTTTTGTATATGTAACTATGCAGATCATTAATAAAATATAAACATCACTACGTGTCGACCGACCACGAAGAAACAGTGATGGTGGACTAAGCTTCCACAAGGATGGGCAAGGGAAGGAGGCTAAGTGTTGGTCCTAGGGGCTAAGCTAGGGGGCTTACCTCTAAAGGGGATAATAATTTATTATTATTTCCTAAAAGTCTAAGGTGGTCAATTGACCAAGTGTTGTCCTAAGTTATTTGAAAAGGAACGTGTGCAAAAGGGAACGCATGTGGCTCCAGGAACACAAGTGTCGACCTGGGCGCATGCAGTTAAAAGATGAAGTGTTAGCTATGTCGACGGTTTGCGGGTCATTCTCCCATCCTTCACCTGAGTCATTATGGTGTTCTTCCATACTCTGCATGGGTTCGTTGGAATCTTTCCCGAGAACTATTTTTCCTCTGCACTCGACATCTATTTTTTTCTCTGGTTGCGCACCTTGAAACCAGTGGGAAAAACACGTGGAATAATCCATTGTCTAACATGTTCAACCTCTGCATAGTCACGCATCCTAACCCTAGTGAGAACCTGCGGACTGAGCCGCGTCTTCTGTGAAACCTTAGCATATCGTAATTGTCTATTTCGTTTGTGTTATAACTGTAGGTTGTTGTGGCCATGCAGTCCCTTGGCTGCGTGTGATTTGTTGTCGTCATATGTTCCTTGATGAGCCTTATTGTTGTCCTCCTAGTGCTGGACCAGAGCTGAAGAAGCAGGTTGTCAATCATCTGTGCAACACTCTCCCCAAGTGAGGGAGGTGGTTGTGGTTGAAAAGGCAAGTTGTCAGGCCTATGAGAGATTCTCTTTAGGTGAGAGAGTGCGCGGAGGAAGTGAGAACTCCTGGAAGGGGTCCTGTAGCTGCCATAGAGCTCAGAGAATTCTGGTTCGACATGTTGTTGAAGCCCAAGGCAAGGGAGGTTTAGCAGTCGAAGGACTATCCCGTGTGACATTGAAGGTGTATACTCCTGGGGTGGGACAGGCATGTGGGGAATGAGAGTCTATGAGAAGTGGGCATAAGTGGCTCATGGGAGAGAATCCATACTCATAAACTGTGTGTCTCCCTATTGACCTTGCCTAGTCTAGGATTCCTTTGCCCAGTGGAGCTTAGTCCCATCTCGGGGGTGACCTAGTGCTGAGACTGATCAGCAACGCGGTCTAAGGCTGGGAGGTTTGTGGAAGGTCTGCATGCAGTTGGTGGTGTTATTCCAGTTGAAAGATAAGTATAATTAATGTGCTTAATTTTATGTTATGCATAATGCTTGAATGTTATCATGAATTCCGTTGCATGTATGAATTACTGTTGATTCTATTTAAGTTTGTATGGTAGCAGTAATTATGTGATTATTGTGATTAAGTGTTTTAATTTGATTTAATGCATATTATATATAAGTGTATATTCCGCAGTAGTGGCATTGCCTAGCCTGTGGGTGGTCGGGGATGTTACAAGGTTGTATTAAGATAGATGCAGGGAAGGATTATTCCTTGGGGAAGGAATGGGAATCTTAACATTGATTTTCTAGATTCAATTTATTCATAAATTATAATTTAGATNGGCATTGCCTAGCCTGTGGGTGGTCGGGGATGTTACAAGGTTGTATTAAGATAGATGCAGGGAAGGATTATTCCTTGGGGAAGGAATGGGAATCTTAACATTGATTTTCTAGATTCAATTTATTCATAAATTATAATTTAGATGGAAGGGTTGCATTCTAAGGTTATGGACATTTTGAACTGGAAAAGTTATAAAAGGCATAGTGAATTTATTGATTATGAAACACCCCTTTTTAATGAAAAGTAATGTTACATGAAAGTTGTTATATATGTTAATATTAGGTTAAGGTATGATACAATGTGCTATAATAGGTTTATGATGGTAAGATAGCAATGAGGTACGTCTAGAAGGTTGCAATCTTTAACCCTGTCTTGATTGTAGTTACATTGCACCTCGTTTAGCTAGATTGATTAAAATGCTCTCTTTATGGTTTCGTATAATGTATGTCAGTGCAAGTTGGATTTCAAAAAGGTCAGATTTTATGTACTAGTTGATGGTTTAGAGTTTTTACGTTTGCGCTTGGATTCCTAGTGCACTTCTCGCATTGTGGTGACATGATTCCCTGAAAGGAATCATTGCACGCATTGATAGATAAGTGCATATGAAACCTGGCTTTGTCATCTACTTCTAGTTTAGGGTGAAGTGGTTTGTTGTAATTGATGGTTGGTACATTGTTCTGTAACGTTTATTTTGATTGTTTCTCGCTCGCCATAAGTGTTCTAGTCACATGTGTCGTTGATGTTGGTTGTGTGGGTTGATCTGATGTTGGTAGTTAGCTTAGTCAGCTTGGTCTTGTTTGTGTCAGGTGGAAAGTAGAAACCTCCTTGTTTCACAGAATAGTCGACATCCTTGAGACCTTAAATGGTCAAAATCAATGGGAACCTGGGCTTGAGCGTTGCTTATGTGTCATGGAGGTCCTAACCTTGCACGGTAGGACGGGCGGGGAGTAATTTTTATTCTTCATCTGATTAAATGTCGTATGTTACTTCCTGTTGCATGATGGGCTAGTAATCCAGTTCATTATGTTCCTTGTTGCGTGGTTTTCATGCATTGTGTTCATCATCGTGTTGCATTTTTTGGAGGTATGGTTTTTATTACTTTCTCAAAAAAAAAAAATGTACGGGTTTTGCGTCACATGTTGTCGTAATGACTGGGGTTCGTCACATAGTAAAATGTTATGTAAGCAGGTAATCATGGTTAGAGGAATTCGCGGAGGTAGATGATAGGGTGTTAGGGGAGGAGGCGCGACGCCCCCAGTAGCATCCACACCCGAGGGGTCTAACCCCCAAGGAGACGAACAAGTTGTTGGGCAGGAATATATAGTTGTGGGTGATGTGGCTAGGTTGATGAGGTACTTTTAGAGGATGTCCGAGACACTGGTCAGTTGTTTGGATAGAGATGAGGCCAGGGTGTCGGAACCTCCTGAGCATCCACCGCGTGCTCCGGCCAATACTGGTAGCATTCACCACGAACTTGAGAAGGTCAAATTTCCCAACTTCTTTCGTCTCCCGGACGACGTAACTGTCAAGGCATGGTTGGAGAATATGGCGATGTGCTATTCACTTAGCGACTATACCTCCAACATGAAGGTCCGCATGGAGGTATTTCAACTGAAAGGGAGTTCTCTTCTAAGGTGGAAGACGCTCTTGCCGCAATTGAACATGGAAGTCAAAGACATGTCATGGGAACTATTCGAGGAACGGTTCTGGGAGAGGTATCTATCTGAGTAATTCATTGAGCACTAGCTCAACAAGTTCAACACCTTGTGATAGGGAGGTCATACGGTTCTCGAGTACAAGGCCCATTTCATCGGGCTACTTCGGTATGCTCCGCACCTGAATACCGAGAAACTTAAGGTCAACAAGTTTGTGTTCAACCTTAAAGTCAACATTCGTGCAAAGGTGAGGGTTTTGATGCGTCAAACCTTATATGATTTTGTCCAGAAGACCCTTATAGAAAAGGAGGAGATTATCAGTGGGGGTCAAAGCAGGACTCCAGCGAGACCTATGGGACATGTGTCATCTGGTGCACAGCAGCATCAGACACCAGTTAGACATTCACCAGGATATCATGACATCTAGAGAGGATTCACTTTCACTACACCTCAATGACCAGTGCCTTAGCAATGGAATCCTTACAGAGCACCACAGTTGTGTCGATCGCAGAAGCAGTAGTTTAGGCCTATTCAACAGAATAGACCAGGGTCCCAGTTCGGTGGGTCGTCAGCTTCTACTTCAGGTACCAGGAGTATTGGACTGAAGAAAGGGTGTTGGACATGTGGAGAGTCATATTACCAGTGTGACTACCCAGTGGAGAGGACCATAGAATCTGGATCAGTCGAACCCACTACTATGGGAGATTTGGGAAAGGCCCATCGGATTCATGCAGTAGTGAATAACCTCTAGGCAGATAACCAATCGACTGTGTTCGAGACGTCAGGTATCGTTGTTGACTAGACCCTTATTATTTTGATAGATCTAGGTGCTACTATTAGTTTTATTTCTGGTGCAATGCTCAAAATAATTAAGGTAAATGAAGTCGAACAAGACGAGTTTATCTTTGTAGAAATAGCTTCGGGAGCCAAAGAGAAGGTTAGAGGGAAATTTACAAGCTGTAGCATTGACCTGGGAGAGTTTGTCACAAGGGCCAACATGTGCGTCATGATCTTAGGGTCTTATGACGTCGTGATTGGTATGGACAGGTTGGAATCACATAAGGCGATACTCAACTGTAATATGAAACGGTTGAGCTTGGTCGATGAAGAGGGACAAAGACGTGTGATTGTAGGTTGAAACCAGGGAGTATCCCTGAGGTTCATCTCTTCCTTGCATCTACGAAAGAGGATGAGCAAGGGATGTAAGATTTATGCAATCCTTTCATTAAACGAGAAGGGAGTACCGGAAGGTCTAGAAAAACTTCAAGTGGTGCGAGATTTTGTGGACGTCTTCCCTAAGGATTTATTTGGGATGCCACCAGAGAGGGAATTGGAATTTACAATCAACCTAAAACCAGGAACTGAACCAATAGAGAGAATGCCTTATCGAATGTTGACCCCTGAGTTACAAGAGTTGAAAATGAAACTGAAGGAGTTGTTGGACTTAGGAATTATACATCCAATCGAGTCATTGTGGGGTGCGCCTGTTATTTTCATATGGAAGAAGGGTGGGCCGTGGAGACTCTGCATTGACTACCATCAATTGAACAAGGCAACGATCAAGAATCAGTATATGTTTCCAATGATAGATGATATGTTCGATCAGATGAAAGGCGCGACAGTGTTTTCAAAGATCGACTTGAGATAAAGGTATCACCAGTTACGGATCAAGGAGGACGACATCCCTAAGACCGCATTTAAGACAAGGTTTGGACAATACAAGTTTAGTGTTTTACCATTTGGACTAACGAACTCCCCAGGGGTATTTATGAGTTTGATAAATGGGTTTTTCTGGGAATACTTAGACAAGTTCGTCCAAGTATTCATTGACGATATTTTGATTTAATCTTGGACGATGGAGGAGCATGAAGAGAACTTACGCATGGTACTAAACTGTCTACGAGAGAACAAATTGTTTAGGAAGCTGTCAAAATGCTCTTTTTATCAATCGAATATTCACTAGGGCATGTCATATCCGATGAAGATATCATTGTGGATCCAACAAAGGTCGAGGATATTATGGAATCGCCTACATCGAAAAATGTCCCAGAAGTGTGTAGCTTCATGGATTTAGTAGGATATTATCAACATTGTTAATGTTTATGCCATTATTATAGTTCTTTGCATTTCATAAAGATAAGAGCATAATAAGAACAAGATCACTGAGAATACACATCCACAAGAGACACATCATTTATCCCGGGAAACCCTCTAGGGGAAGAAAACCCAGCAAAGACTTCCTTATCATAAATAGCTTATACAATGTTCAAGAGATAACTCAACCAATACAGAAAAGTCCTCCTCAAGAGATGCGCCACCCTTCTTCTCCTCTCACCAACTTGAAATTG
>SNQJ01S0043974.1:39094-50083 GCA_010110895.2 Picea sitchensis | reverse complement strand
TTTTGTCTTGTCTCGCAAACAGGTGCCTTTCAGTGGAGGACATTCTTCTTGACTATCTCATCATTGGCAGTAATCTGTGAAGGGAAACTTCTTTGACTTGATCCATTACCTCCTTAGCCCTTCTTTAACCCAGATTGCTTAGGGACGTCTCCCTTGGACTAGCCATCCTAAATAGAAAGATCTCCCCATTGAGGTGACAGTGGGTGGGGAAGCTCCTGTTATGCCAGTTTCAAGCCTTGACTCAAGCTCCTTAGACCTTTCCTACAAACCGTGTGATAACAGGACTCATGGAGATTTCTCCCTTGGTTGAAAGGGAGGAGATGACTTCCTCAGTTGGGAGGGAGTGTTGATGGAAAAACATTCTCCATGTGGAGAATAGTCCAGGTTGACAGATTGATGATGTGTATCATGCTAGTATATCTTGGATATGATTCTTCAACATCATGCTATTACAACTTAGATATGATATAGATGTCCTAAGATGCATAATTCTAGTACAACTTATATATGATGCATTTGCATCATGCTATTACAGCTTAGAGACGATGCTTATGCCTGAGTCGCATCATGATATATATGATCATGCTAGTACAACTTAGATATGATCATACAAATTAGATATGATGCATTTGCATCATGTTAGTATGGCCTAGAGATGATGTATATGGTACTCCACATCATTCCAATACAACTTAGATATGATGCATTCGAATCATGCTAGTACAACTTAGAGATGATACAGTGGAGAGGATGGTTCTTGTAGCCATTGATGACATTTAACATCTGTTGGGATAATCATTCTTATAGGAGGTATGTATGGATTAAAAGAATGGTCCTTATTTCAATCTGTTGAGTGAGTGACTTATTCAACATCATGCCTGATTACAAAAATGGAGTATGGCCTCGACAGATGATGTAGTTGATGATATATTTTGATACCATGATGCATATGATATTGATATTGGTGATGTTGCTCGTGACTTGATCTATGTGATCATGAGATAGCTTGTGTGTCTATGGAAATGCTACTTGTTAATACCTCCCTAGCTAGGAGGGAGTGTTGATATTATGGTATCTACGGGAGGTATCAACCTCCATGTGTAACCAATGACTAGATTATAATATTCTGGAAGCTAGAGAAACCCTAAATAGATGTGTAGAAACCCTAGAAGTCAATTCAACTCAATAAAATAATTAATAATAAAGTATTAGCTTCTAGAAAAAGAAGCTGGCATATACAATTGACAAGAAGCACTATAAATAGAGGGCGTTTGAGCTCATTTGGAAACATGCTCTCACACTCTCATGATAAGTAGTGTGCAAGTATAGAGGAGGAGTGCAGTTGTAACGACTATAGCTGGGAGTTGGTCTTGGTTTATGGTTTTTGGACTTTTCTCTTGGTGCACTACCTTTGGAGAAAGGTGTTCTATCTCTTGGTTATCTATTGGGTCTGGTATTGCTTCCAGAATTATTCTATCTGTCAAGGTTACAGTGCTTGGGGGTGGTTGTGTGTCTATGGTTGGGTGAAAATATTGTGATATTGTTTATGGTTAAACGATCACATATTAACAGCCATAAATTCCAACAGGGTAGTATCGTTCCTTACTAACATCCTTGAAGGACTCCCAAGTGAGTGCAACTGTAAATAATGGGGGTTCCTCTATTTCCTTTTTCTCACAGAAAGTCTCCCACCAATATTTGACATGGGGGATGACTTTGAGGAGCGCAAAAGTAATATTTTCTCTATTCGAAAAGTTATGAACAAAAAAATACCCTTCTTGTAGATTTAACCATTTTTCTATAACATCTACGTCTATCTGACCTTAAAATATAGGAATATCAAAGTTTATCTATACCTTGAAGGGGATGGCACCTCCGCTCGAGGAATATGTATCACATATTGGTAACCATCGAAGGATTTGTGCAAAATTATCCATCATCTCGTTCCTCTGTTGCACGAGGGCTTCCTCGAGCAACAATTTGAAAGGATATCCTGTCTCATCATCTTTATTTTCTCCCACCATGGAAGGTCGCTTGTGAGTGCAAGAGATCTTGTCCTCAAGAGAAACAATCTCGAGACCCAACTCTTTGTACCCTGACCTCCTCGAGGACATGCACTAATAACAACAAGGAGAAGACCACTCTGATACCACTGATCTGGATTTTAAATTTTTATGAGAAGACCGAAATGAACAAAAATTATTATTATTATTATTATTAACACAGAGACACAATGAAAAATAACAGAGATACAGTAAATATGGCTTCTATTCAATAAAGAAATATGCTAAAACTGTAAAATGCAGACTGAAAACAAGCTTGCTAGAATGGTGATGACTTATCTTTGAGAAGAGATGTGACGGATGCGCTCATTTGCAAGAAGATGAGTATAATGAGTATCTGAAAGTATTTTTACAATAAAAATGAATTACAAATCCCTAGACATCCAAAAACCTAACCCTAGGAGATGAAGCGCCAAAAGTCATGTGGGCCCTGTTGGGGTAAGTTGGTACATCAACTTCTCAGGGTCGTAAATTTTGCATACGATCTTCATTTTAGGTGCACGATAACCCGTTGGAAAGGTCTATCTGAGGAGTGCAGATTATTTTGTAAAACTCTAACTTTGATTATAGTTTGACTGTGATGAGCCCTAAAAATGTTGTTTAGGGCCTCAAAACGACCCCAAAAGTTCAAGACCCAAAAACTAGGAAAAAACTACCAAACTAAAAAACTACCAAGATGAGTCAGTTGGAATAGGTGGGTGGCCACCAATATCCACCTGGATCATTCCCTCAGGTGTCACGGCTGCTAAAGATGATGGAATCTCTGCTACTATCAATGATGAAGAATGTGCCAAACTCAGTTGGTAACAAAGCTCCTCAATCTTCCTTTCCTTGTCTTCATTGAACTTATGAGCAAGGTCCCTATCCATGAACAGTTGCAGATAATCATCTTTCATCTTCTCTAGTGCTTATTTGATGATGCGTAACTAAGCACTAGTGATTCCATGTGCAACTCATTTTTGTCTCTCCTCCATCCAAGTTTTCCACATAAGACCTTCGATAAACTTATGAGCACCATATACCCTCATCAATAATTGTACAATCTACTCTTCCTTGACCAATAATCGATCCTCAAAATCTTACAATGCTAAGGGTATTTGTTTAATTTCATCATCATGTCGAGGTAGAATTATGTCCTCATCATCAAAATCATAAAGGATATATGGTGTTGAATCGTCATCATGTCTAGATTCTATCACACTTCAAATACCTACATAATGAGCATCATACACAATGAAAGATGTTGGATCCTCAACATCAATTGATTGGAACATTTCCTCATAGTCATCATAAGGTGTTGCATCCTCATCTTTTGTTGATTCATTAGAGGTATACCCATCCAACACATTAGTGTCATCGACCTCATCAGTTAGCTCTGATGATGTATCATATGTTATATTTTGGTCTTCCTTTATGCACACATCCCCCTCATGGCTAGATGCATACTCCTCCACCTGTCCTTCATGTTCATCCTTCTTTACCTCCTGCCATGTGATTTTAAAATAACCCTGGTCCAACTCCTTGGGACAAATTCCGTGCATGAGGGTGTAATAGATTTTGAAGGATAAATATTCATGGACCTCTTCATCCAATGTTATATACTTCTGGTGGTCATGCATGTATTTATTTCTTCTATCTCCCTCAAAAGTTTAGCAAAGCATTCCAGATTTACCTTCTTAAGAAACTGCAGCATGGCTATGCCAAAACATTATGGAATTTGTTGTGTTTTCCAGTTTAAAATTATGTCAAATAGTTGTTTTCACCTGCCCTTATAAAAAATTATCAATAGATTACTTACATCAACAATTTCAAGTTCTTTCATGATAGTAATTAAATACATGGTATAAAGACCATGTACACAGAGATCACATTGACATATTTATTATGAGCAGAAAAAAAATACAACATAAACGTTCTAAAGGTTGTTGTAGCAGTTACAATTCTCTATTCAACACACAATACAAATAAATCATGAGAATGATGCCAACAACTCTTCGATAGCTAGAACCCACTGCTAGGAGACACTCCAATCGGATCATTCCCTCTTCCTCAATTCTACTGCTATGACAATCGATCCATTCCCTTCTCACTTCATAGGTACCACAAACTCCTTTTTCTCTTCCCTCGGCCTGTAGAATCCCCTTGCGGTTGCTTTACTTCTATTTTCCCAACAAATCAAGGTTTCAACCTCCTTCAAACCTTATATGTTCTATAGCTTGGGTTCTCGGTCCACCTAATAAACTTGGCAACTCCAAAGAATATCCTTTCGACCCTTTTCCTAGTCCACACGACTCACTAGAACCCTTAGCCTGCAATAAATCTCTCCCATGACCACACGACCAACTATATGACCCAACGAAGCTACCCCTATCTGAAATGATGGGAGGCATCTCCCACAATATAAGTCTCAACCTTTCTTTACTTCCACATCTAACTCATTGGTGGATCGACCTCCAAGAAGCCACACAATATTCTTGGATCTACAGAGACAACAAAATCGACCCTCTCATAATCTATCGAACCTTCACAAAGCCTAATGGCTTCCTCCTTATGCCACATACCTCCACAAACATGAAATTGATCTCTCCAAGGTGACTCTGGTAGCCCTCCTATGCAGATTGATCCTTCCCAAGATGATATAATCACAAATTGAAAATCCCATGGAAATAAAACTTGGCCTCTATGAATGAAAATAGACCACCCTAAATGGATCTCAACCATGTTGGAGAATAACGCTTCTACTCACAAAAAAATTGTCTAGTCAACGAAAAACTCACCCAACATGAAACAAATGACCTCAACAACAAATAACTCAGCCACAAATAATTGCTTCAACCTCTAAAAGATGATATCTTAGTTGTAAACAAGGAAAAATCATCCCAACTCATAAGGGTTTCGACCTGGCATGCAAGAAACTCAGTTCAATGAGGGAATGCATCCCCTACTCTGCAAATTCGACCCTGTGATCAATGATCTCGACCCTTTTACAGTCCCCACCAGATATGATCTCTACCACAAATAAATCATTCCCCTCATGATGGCAATATCTCCAGCTCTGATACCACTGTAATATCCCATATGTTCTAGGATGGAATGTTATAAAATTTGTGCAAATATATGTTGCTTCTAGTTGTGTGATTTCATCAAACAATTTGCATTTAATGTATTCTTTATGCCCTAAACTTGTTGACAAATTTTTTCAAACCATTTGCTTGTATTCTACCAATAGACATTATGTCGAACACAATTCATGTAGTTCAGTTCAAATACATAGAATATCGAGAAGGCATCATGGGTATTTTATTAAGAATGGAATCCAAAACAAGACTCAAGTCGTTGCTATGGCAGTTGTATTACATCAACCAAAACAAACAATAACAAGCCAAAAACCTGGATGATGTCACAGTCTCCATCAGATAACCCCACAAATCTGCACCTCTAAACTGATATCAAACCAAAAATGAAGCTTAGTTGAAGATCCTGGATTGATCCTCCTCCTTGTCTAGCTAGGGTGGATATTGCACCATCGCAACTAAACCAATAGTGGAAGGGTTTTTCCCAAAACCCTAATGAAAAACCTGACTCCAAGAGAACTCCAAAGAGATCAATCCAAAACATAATGACAAAGTGAGGTGCTACCCCTCCTTTAATCCTTCTTCCATTCCTTCTAGAACTTTTTCCCTTTTTGACTAAATCAAATATGACCCTTATTCCCCTTTTACTTTCAGTTTAAGATTAAAAGTCACTTTAATAATGTTTAAGTAACTTATTAATCTAAAGTTACTTTATTTCCTTAATGTCACTTTAAAAAACATAACATCTCCTAACTTAGTGACATTAAATAACCCCTTTTGACTCCCTTTTTCTTCATTGAGAAGCCACATAAATTATTTCCATTGCAATGCAGGGGAACGCAAAAATGGGGTCATGACATAGATGCAAGTGTTTTTAGTGCAGTATATGCGTACCCATATTAGAAATCTATATTAGAGGGAGTTGCACCTTGTGGATCCCAAGATCTATCAAAAAAGGGTTAATATGCAAGTGTAAGCCTTTTGATCTAGAAAATGAGAAAACAAGGACTCGTTAATGAAGGGAAGTTAATATTCTCAAGTGGCCTACTTTTCTNCCTTCTAGAACTTTTTCCCTTTTTGACTAAATCAAATATGACCCTTATTCCCCTTTTACTTTCAGTTTAAGATTAAAAGTCACTTTAATAATGTTTAAGTAACTTATTAATCTAAAGTTACTTTATTTCCTTAATGTCACTTTAAAAAACATAACATCTCCTAACTTAGTGACATTAAATAACCCCTTTTGACTCCCTTTTTCTTCATTGAGAAGCCACATAAATTATTTCCATTGCAATGCAGGGGAACGCAAAAATGGGGTCATGACATAGATGCAAGTGTTTTTAGTGCAGTATATGCGTACCCATATTAGAAATCTATATTAGAGGGAGTTGCACCTTGTGGATCCCAAGATCTATCAAAAAAGGGTTAATATGCAAGTGTAAGCCTTTTGATCTAGAAAATGAGAAAACAAGGACTCGTTAATGAAGGGAAGTTAATATTCTCAAGTGGCCTACTTTTCTAGGATTATGTCTTTACTTATGGTCATTTTTGAGTAAAAATATTAACCCCTTTTTGGTGCATCCAAATTCTCACGAGAAACCAAGAGATCATGAGTAGCCAAGGGAAGAGACAGATGTAGAAAATATTAGAAAAGGGAATTCTACTAATCAATCTTCTTACCACACAATTAAATCAGAATTCATGGTCCAAGTCAATCCCTATGAAGGTGAGTTAGACACAATCAGGTCGAATAATTAGTTGCAGTAGTTAGAAGTCTAATTTAGTGTGCATAATGTATAAGAAGAGGATAAAATAAAATTTTCCAAATTCATGCTAGAAGATCATGCATATAATTGATGGGAAAACTACACCAAAACCCTTAGGATGGGAGGAGACCCACTAGTAACTAAGTGGGAGGTATTAAAAATTAAATGTCCTCAAGTTCCAGTTTTATCATATCGAGTATGAAGAGGACCAAGGATTTAGTAGAACTACTACTAATATAGGGAAGGAAAAAGTGTATAATAGTATATTATAGAGTTTTGAGAGAAAGCCATTCACTTGGGGATGAATCCCTAGACCCCAAAATTGGCATCAAGCAAGTTGGTGGTCTTCACATTGACATAATATGGAAATTTATGCTATTCAATCTCAAGACCATAGATTAGGCATGTGTAGGCCCAATACATTGAATTTGATAATAAAAGGGGAAACCAAATGGTTCAAATCACTTAGACCAACACAAAGCTTCTAATAAGGGAAAGAAGAAGAAAACGAAGGGGGGGATCATAATACTTTTTCCACTCCACATGTGTGCAAGGACCATACCAACCATTGTGACCATTGCAATATTTATGGTCACACTAAAGAGAAATGTTGGAAGTTGCATCCAATGTTGAATCCCAAGAATTGCAAGCAAGAGTAGTCCAAGAAGAGGAATAAGGTGTGGAAGTGTGGAAAGAGATAGAAGACAACTCAAATGTGGATGAGGAAAACTATCTATGAAATAGTGTGGAAGGAGATGAGCTTGACTAGACTTTATCATAAAGAAAAGAATGAAATCCAAATATACTCTATATCAATATAAAGATCAATTGGAACAAGGTAAATGCTTTGTTTCATTATGATTCGTGGGAAGACATCATTGAAGAGGATATCGGTTGTATGATCACTACCATCCATACCTTTTGGGGTGGATGAATAAGGTCCATATAGAGTTTAAAGTTACCAAGCAATGTAATCTTACATTTTTCAATACTGCAAATTTTATCAATAAAGTAGAAGGAGGAAGTTGGTGGTGTCCCTCTTAATGTCAAAAGGGCAATGTTTGGTACAATCAAGGATGATAAATCATTTAAACAATCAATGCACATAAAGAGAAGCATAATAAGCATAATCTCTCTATAGTTAGTTTCCACCATGTTAGGAAATAATTAACAACTCAAACAACATACTTATGTTCTATAGACAAAACCATAAAAACACCAAATGAGTGGGCGTGAAGGCATTTCTAGAAAGATGCATAAAAGAACAAAAACATCAATTGGAAGAACTTTTATAGGCATACAAAGAAGTTTTCTAGGAATGGAAAGTTATGCCATTCAAAAGTGAAGTTGAGCACATGAATATTTACTATCAAATTCTCCTTTACTAAATATAGGATTTGTATAAACAATCTATATTAAAATCATATAAGGTGAAATAGTTGTTAGGTCATATGACCAAGTACTTTACCATGCAATTGCCCTATTATTTCAATACAAAGAAGGATGTAACTTATATGCAATGACGACAAAGAATCAATACCTTTCTCCAAATCAATTACTTATTAAATTAATTGTAGCATGGGAGGTACTTCACCAAAATTTATACCATGTTGGAATCATGTCTAAACTTGAATCCACTGGGACTTTGGAACTTTTCATCTACATGTGCCACGTATTATTATAGCTATGATACATGTTGGATTCTTAAGAGAAGAAAATGTTACACTCATTTACCACGAGATAGGTGCTTACTTAATTTCCTTAGCGTCCCTTAATGTCATTTATTAAGTTCATAATTACATTATAATAATGATATTAAATTCATCATTATGTTATATTATCAAGTATTTTATTATTAAGTATAAATTATTTTAAGAGAACTGTTTCTTTTAAATTAATCATATTTGCACTTCGAAAAATTTGATGTTTCTCGGTTCATGATAGATTTGGAGTTAAGATGGATCTATACACACACACCACGTGTCAAATCCATGTTAAGCACAGAAGAAATTGCACATCTCCCCCATACTCAACCCACCATTCAAATGTTTTAACCATAAGAATTTTAACAATAAGATTTCTGTGGGAGGGATTGTTTGGAGGATTCTAGATCATACGAACTCCTTCATTAAGGAATCTAATGATTTCATCAAAATCATCAAGAATGAGAAAATAAACCTGAGGAAATCCTTATTAGATTTGATGTTGTCTCCCTCTTCACCAAAATCCCACTAGATGAAGCCATCCAGGTTGTTAATGAAGTGACAGACCTGAAAACAACAAAACTAGCAGAGGTTTGTCTCCGATCCACATTTTTTAGCTACCAAGGTGAATTCTATGAACAAACAAGAAGCGTAGCCATGGGACCCCCACTTTCTCCCATTCTCGCCAATCTTTTCATGGAAAACTTTGAGAAAAAATCCTTAGATTCCTTTCCTCTTAAACCATTAAGAAGGAAGAGATTTGTTGATGATACCAACATACTTTGGCCCCACAGTAAAGACGAACTAGAAAAATTCTTCCAACATCTCAATGATATTTCTAAAGACATCAAATTCACAATGGAACTTGAGGAAAATGGTAGCATTCCCTTCCTAGACGTATTAATCAAAAGGAAAGAAGACGAGAGTCTTGGACATAAAGTCTATAGGAAAAAGATCCACATGGAAAACTACCTTCACGCTAGCTCTCATCACCACCCAACCCAGATGTTAGGCGTCCTCAACACTCTAGCCACGAGGGCCTTAAGAATTTCCGATGACGATAACCTAGTTCAAGAAAAAGATCACTTCTCTAGGTTTTTCAAGAGCATAAGCTACAAGGACAAAGACATGAAGAAAATGATAAACAAATCCCTAAATAGAGATAGTAATGGACCTAAACAACCTAACAACAAACCCCCCCGGTACTACAGCCTACCTTCCTTATATCCAAGGAATAACTGATAAGATTTCCAATGTCCTGAGAAAGAAAGAGATTAAGACCTCCTTCAAACCCTCGGAAACCATCAAACAAAAAATGAAATACGTTAAAGATGAACCCGACCATAAAAAATGTAAAGGAGTTTACAAAATAAAATGCTCCTGTGGTAAATGCTACATAGGATAAATTGGTCGTTCCTTTTAGATAAGGATCAAAGAACATGGAGAAGATATCAAAAACAAACATACTCGCACCTCAACTTTAGCTGAACACTCATTTTCATCCAAACACCACATACGCCTAGAAGACACAAAAATTTTAGCCAAGGAAGATCACTTCTTCAAACACAGAATCAAAGAAGCTATTGAAATCCTTAAACACCCTAACACCTGAACAGAGACAATGGCCTAGAAATTAGTGAAAACTGGATTCCTCTGATCCAAAGACACAAGTGGTAATTTACACCTTAACCCTAAAAACCTGGGTTCATCTTTTTCACCTCCTCCTCCTTTCAATTAACACCTTAATTTTTGTAAACCCACCTCCCCCATTTTTATAAAATAATAAAACAACTTTGCAATATTAATAACCCCTCCCTCAAAAAAAAAGAAAAAAGAATCCTTTAATCCTATAATTAAAAATTAAAAATTAAAATTTTTATTCTAATCATTACATCAATAAACCTTCATTAATACTCTTTTACATTAATACAATTAATATGATTAATAATCATCACATTAATAAAATTAATACAATTGACATAATTAATAATAATTATGTTATTACAATTAATTATCATTACATTAATACAATTAATTTTACCCTAACGCTTTTATACAAATTTAAGAAATTTATTCTAATTATGACATTAATAAACATTTATTAAATTGTATTAAAATTAATTAAAATTAGTACAATTCAATCAATAATTTATTAAACCTTAATCTTTTTAATTTAAAAAAACTTCTAGATTTTTAGAGCCGACCTTAGACTTTAGAATTCTCCACCTCCCGTAGGTTCACTATTTATCTCTTCTCTTCATGTGTTTCTTTACCCAGGCTTAGATGTCCTAATGATGGGTCATGATATGGGCTCAAAACGTCTACCTCCAATAATCAATAATGTGGTTCCTCTGAATCCTCCAAACATAAGAATTTTTTTACT
>SNQJ01S0043974.1:21874-32697 GCA_010110895.2 Picea sitchensis | reverse complement strand
TCTCTCTCGTACCTAATACCAACCATGAATGTATTAATCTCTCATGCTACTAACCATGATAGTGAGTCAAATCACTTGTTTGCTATTCTCATATTTCATTTTCAAAATTAAAACCAATGCAAATAAAGTTCATGTAACTATCGACTTGAAAAGTGTATCGATCCCACTTCATGCACGTCAAAGCGGTGTGTGAAAAGCTATGTACGGTGAAAGTAAGGATGAAAAGAAATTTTGCTAAACAATATCAATGTTAAACTATATGTAATATATTGTAATAAAGGTCAATTTTATTAAATTTAAATTAATAAACATTTTAAAACCCAATAACTAATAAAATAAATAAATAAAAGTCACCTAAACAATATGATTTTTTTTTATTAAATATCACTAGTGATATTAAAATTAATATCGCTAATAAGTAGAACATAGTGCCAACATACCTCAAAGCGAACCCCAGGAGAGACATGGAGTGAGGAGGAAGAGTCGTGAGGTAGAGAAAAGAGACCAGCAACAAAAGGGCTTCTTGAGTTACTTAAGAGGGCTATATGCTTTGGAACATTACAATCTTTAATTTTGTCAACGAACAAATTGTTTTTACTTTTGTCAAGGAACAAATTGTTCTCATAAGTAACCTGCCAAACACATATATCAAAGAAGATGAGCATTCCAAGAAACAGAGAAAATAAAAAGGATTGTAATTAAAGGAATATGGAATCCGTTTCTCACATGACCGCTATAATGACCAATTATGAACTTCGAATCACCAATCTTGGTCTGTCCAAACCGCCGGTTTTGCCCTTAGAAATTATACGAGAAAGGCCTCGCGTAAAATCTTTATTTGTTGGTAGTGTAGCACTGTAAGGTCAATGAAAGAAAGATATTAGTTATATTAAACTTTCAAAGTCTGCACTTTGTTACCTTTTGCTACAGTTATTAGTGACATCAAAACAGCCTCAGTTTTCTTCTGTTCCAAATACATCCTATCATGTTTATATAAGCTTTTTATGGTTGCCTCCGCATTGATAAACAAAGAAACATGCAAGACACATCCATATTTTAGAATAAACGGAAAATGATATTTGATTAGATTATCCTATTGCGTTCATAGCCTCATTCTATGGTTTAGAATGTGTTTGAGATGTGTCATTGAATACATGTAAGAGTGGTGGGCAGTTTACTATGTGTTTGAGATGTGTCATTGAATACATGTAAGAGTGGTGGGTGGGGAAAATCATCTAACTAATTTATGAGAGCCTGCGTTAAGTACTACCACTTTTTGGAAAATGTGAGAGTTAAAGTTTACATGAGAGAAAAGCAAATTCGTATGGGTTTTTGGGATAGTTTTTACAAGCTGATTTTTGGGACAACAAGGGAGAGGGGTGTGTTGGAAAAGTGCACCAACTTTGTTGTGTATGAGAACAACCATGGAAGAGCTGGGTTTATGCTGAAAATGTAGATTGTGTGCTTGTAAATTGGGCTATGAGCCTATAGCATGTTTTCTATAGAGGAAAATTGCTCAAGAGCCTTGATAACACTGTTGTGATATTTCTTGGCCAACCATGTGCACCGAAGCCTTGGATGGAACTGGGAAGACCTGAGGAACTCAATGGAAGAGAAGGGGGATCTCATTCCTTGGGTTGTGTAGGTTGAAGGGAAAGGTAGTTGATGGATTGGAATTGCTTTTGGAGTTGGAAACCTGGGTTTTGGGTTGTTGAGTGTGGAGAGTGGACAACCAAGAGGGCTAGACCTCCTTGTGGATTCATAGCTTCCACTTGGGGGTGTATTGTTGTTGAGAGAAAATGAATGACAACCCTATGGCTAGGAGGAACATCCTTTGTACGCAACTAGTTGGATCTTTTATAATAGATGAGCGTTCTATTCTATATTTCATGTGTTATTTTTTGCTATCCAATCCTCTTTTATGTGATATTTGTGTTTGTTTAATAGATGCATTCATGTTTTTATAATTGTTGTTAAATGTATGATAAATTCTAGGCAGCTTGATGCCCTTGATTTCTTTTATATATATTAGGATATTTTTAAATCTATTGGCCAGGAAGTTGAATTCATTACACCATGTATACATTAGTATAGATTTATTTTCACTTACATATTAAGAAATTTACATTTCAATTTATTTTTATTTTTATTGATTATTCATAGATAATTAGTTAAAATGAATTAACCCAAACATCACTTATATCAAACAACATGAAACACATGATAAATATAAGTTTTAATGATTAAATTGTTGTTATGTAATATTATAAGTTAGTCCATTATATAGGAAGTAAGCAATGTTCTCCTTTTTTAAACAAGTGTTGCATGGCAGTGTAGTCCCTGCTAGGTTGGAATGAGAATAAATGCACTGCTACAGCGGGACCGAGTACAGACACGTGGGAAGCAAGTTGAAGTACATGTGGTATTGATGCAGAGGATGACTTTGTGGCAGCGTGCGCGTCACGTTAATATGCGAACGAGGAAGTTTTTCCATGAGGTTTATATATTTTAAACAAGGTATTTATAAAACTTCTATCTAAATCATTTGCAACAAAGGTTCCTAGGAGAAAGGACCAAGAAGCATACACAACAAACATTCAAATACAATATAATATTAAACAAAGGTTGGATCTGTTACATATTTATGAAGCAACAAAGGTTCCTGTTTTCTTTGAAATCTATCAAAAATCTGGAATCTGTTCCATATTTCTGAAGCATAGATATTAAAAATTCAAATACAATAGAATAGGCATAAAAGTAAAAGACATTAAAGTAAAATTAAATGAAATGGTTCCAAGATCTTTCAAAGTATTTGAAGATGAGTAGGCATGAAAATGTTGCACATAACAACACTAAAAAATAACTTCGAAGTATGTGTGTATCATACACAATTTTTTTGAAGTACAGGAATGATTTAACATTTAAAAAAATGCTATGATGTTGGTCTTTGAATGTCTTGCAAAAAAGGTTCATGGACACAAAAAATTTAGCATTCCCGAATTAGTTTTCTTTGAAATTTATCAAAAAAAAAAAATCTGGAACTTATTCCATATTTCTGTTTTTGTTCCAAACATTCAAACAAAATAGAATATTAATAATGTCTTGCAACAAAGGTATTTCTGAAGCATACACATTAAACATTCAAATACAATAGAATACTAATAATGTCTTGCAACAAAGATTCCTGGACACAAAAAATTTAGCATTCCCGAATTAGTTTTCTTTGAAATTTATCAAAAATTAATAATGTTTGTTACATATTTCTGGAATCTGTTCCATATTTCTAGAAATTTAAATGTGTTTGTCATATAGACTAGGATTGGGGTTCTCGCTGACCATAAAAAGAAATAAGTACAAGAGTTAGGAATGTAGAAAGAAGAAGTGTGCAACGGTAGAGAGGATGACTTGAAAAGAATAAATTCGAAGTTATGAGTGTTTGGTTAGAGTTTTCTATTTAAAGAAGTGTAATCACTGGATTGATAAGGAAAACAAGATGACATCAGTATAGAATTACTATGAAGCCGATGCGTTTTTGTTGCTGTCGTCGATGGTTACTGGAATCGTGTCAATTAGTTGTTTCCCTTCCTAGATGAGGTTGTCCATTCTTCGTTGGAACCATTCTTCGATGTAGCTTCTCATGGGGGCCACATTGTTTTCATCCCGGATTTCTATGTCGAAAAGGTTGTTTTCTAATTTCCTTAGATACATTGAAATACTATGCAGACTTTGTTCAATTTCTTCATTGTGTGTCGAATAGTCCAGTACCCAGCTCTCGATCTCATCTACACGATATTCAAGTATGTCGTAAAAATTTTCGAAAGACAACCCCTTTAAAATATCAAGCTGTNAAGTCTATTTGGATCAGGTTTGTGAATAATTCTTCCTTTTCTAATATGGCTTGTTTACATGATTCGACAATGAGCTCCAGTTTCTTAACTTTCTTTTTCCAACATGCTTTTACTTTTTTGGTCTGCTTTGGAGAGGGGAGATTCTCTTGTCTTCTTTTCACATCCAAGGTGTTGATGGCATGGTTGGCAAAAGGGGTCACCACCTGTTCATAGAAACGTTGATAATTTTTTAAATTCGCCTGCAAATGTTCGTGCAAATCACTTTCCCTCTTTCAGAAGGAAGCTATATTTTGTGATGTTTCCCAGGCTTCAGTAACTAGCTGCATTCTTTTCTTGATGTTATTCTCTACAAGGGCTCTAGACAATGCAAGGAGGGTGGAGGATACTTTTATCTTGGCTGCAGTGGTAGCAGACACGTTTTTTGCTAAAGGACTGGCAAACTCTAGGGTAGCAATGAAAGCCTCCTCAAATTCCCTAACGCGGTCTTTCAGTCTAGCATTCTCCGCTTCAATTCCTCTAATGGAATCATCAAGAGAATCACTGGTTACGCGGTGAAATAGGGAGATTTGGGATGGCCACATTTTCCTAAAGTCAATCTCTATGCGAGATTTTCCTTTCCTATTTGTTACATCTCTCTTTTCAATGACCATATTTTTAGATTGCCTATCAAAAACAACGCTCTAGAATACGAAGGATTCATCTTCTTAAAAAATGTCAGTCTCGACTATTTCCATTACGAACGGACCAACTTTGTGCATGTTCTCAGTTTCAATTTCAAGTTGCAACTATTCACTTTCAATTTCGGGTTCGTTTGCCTGCCCTACAATGTTTTTTCTCTTCTTCGTCAGTGGAATTTTGTGAGAACTATCAATTTTTATGCGAGGAGGGTTCTTATCTCCTCCTCTGTTTGAAGATTTCTGTGTTTCTTTCTTACTGGGGTGGGCCGTTGAAGCGATGCTCTGTGATGTCGTGCTCTTGGGAGTGTTGGCGGGGGACTAGGCACTCTTCTCACCGGATAATTTCCCTTGTTGTCTATACAATTTAGTCACGCTTTGCAATGTCTCTACGTCGCAATCGCCAGAAGCAGGATTGTTCTCATCATTGTCCCTGTCTTCGATCAGACATCTATGGATAAAAGAGATGCTAAAGCCAACTGCTAGTAAATGTTCTCAAAAAATCCCATTAGGGTCGAACCCTTTTATCCTTTCAACATATGTTAGGTTCAAGTTCTTGAAATGGCCTGCAAATTCGTCAATCTTGTTGACGTTTCTGCACACAAAGTCCCCGACTCTCCAAGGCAGAGGAATGAAGTGCTTTTTTTCCTTGTCATGGAAAAAATGTAACTAGTGGTTGTATTTCCTTGTTATTTCTGCAACAAACATATTGTCCGTGATGTGGCATGGAAGGAAAGAAGGATTTTCCTTGAGCCAAAGACCATTAGTACACTGTGATTTTCCTTTTGTTCAAGTGTGCCCTTCCTATTCAAAAACTTGGTGTCCTAGCCAGACATCTGCAGAGCATCCTTCCCTAACAATAATTCTTTGAAAACTGAGGCAAAGTCATTAAAAAATTCATAAAAACAATGGGAGGCCTTGTGCCTCAACAGGGCCTGGTACTAGAATGTTACTGGGTCGAATCCATAGTTTATTTTCTTGGAAAGAGACAATTTTGGAAATAGAAAACAATGCACTATTGTGAAAATCAAGTAGGATGACATATAAAATTTATTCGATTCTTTGAATCATGAAAACTAGGAATAGATTTCAATGGAAGTTAGCTTCTCCCAATCGAAAATGAATTGTTCCTTGACTGTGAAGTACAAAATATAAATAATTATACGGGAAATGCTTGTCGTGGATGCCTCTTTGGTTATTCTTGTAAACAACCAAGCAATTTCCCGGAATGGATTTCTAAAGGAACTTACCTACAACTTTGTGATATCTTCAGGAACTGTTGTTGGGTCTTCGAGGAACTCGGCTAAGATGTCCAACCCGTTATCATGTTTTTCTAGGAACTGCTTGCATTCTTGTCCTTTGAAGGTCAATGTTGGCTCCGACAATTTTAACATCTTGCGGAAGACTTGAGGTGACAAAGAAACAGTAGAATAGTCATGCAGTGGAATAATTCTTTGGCTTGGAATATATTTTTCGGCGCACCAAGAGACTACCTCCTTACAATCAAAAACCTCATGGACACAACCTGCATGAGCGATTCCAGAGGTCCAAATCACTTCATTCTGGGTGGAATGGGATGAATAGTAAAAGTATGCCCTGGACCACTGGAAGTTTGGGTCCTGATGTCCGAAGATATTTACTGTATCTCCACAAAATTGTTGTCGACCTGCTGCCATAAGTTTACAAGAACATTTGTTTGTTCCAAACGATGAATGAAATGAAAAGTTGGAAGGGATAATATAATGTTGCCCAAATATTGGTCCAATGCGTGTGAATGGGAGATCTCCTTGAGATTTTCTCTCATTAATGACAATTTCAACGGTTGTTGCATGATGCGTTGTTAACATTAAAGACTAGTAATTGCACACATAGAAGTGCGAACATGGTAGATACAACAATGAGTGATTAAGCATTGTATATTTCTTGAACGGGCCAACACGACGACCCGTGTTTGAGATTAACAATCGGAAGGGACAATATAACTCTAAGCAGATATTGGTTTAATGTGTAATAATTGGAGATCTCCTCGTTCGTTTCACTCATTAATGACAATGTTGATGGTTCATGCATGGTGAGTTGTTAGCATGAAAGGTTTCTAATTTCATATCAAGAAATAAGTATGGAGGTCACGGGGATGGGAAAAAGCAGCATCAAAATACGGTTATAAGGTACAATTGTTCAAGGTGAGGGCACGAGGGTCAAATTGCATGTCTCAAAACATTTTGATTGCAATACGCGTAACACCGAAGAGGGCATGATAGGATAGTACAGAGGGAAATTTGCATATCGCGGAAGTCCGGGTAATGTTTGCAGGACACGGAACAATGGAGGTGAAAACGTGATCCCACCTGTCCGGGAACCCGCAATCGAAAAAAGTGGCTTAAGTATGGAATAGAGAAATGGCTGGGAAAATTCATTTTCACTAATATATTGAAACTTGTAATATATATCACATAAAGAGAAAATAAGAGAAGATAAATCAATTTAAATTCGACGATTCGAGCTTTAATTAAATTTCATTGTCTCGTTTACGCTTTTTGTTTTTAATGGTGGTCAGTACGGATGTTGCATGATGAACTATTGGCAGTAAACCTTGGTTGGGCACAGTAAACAATGCCTAATAATTGGAGATTTCGTGAACCCACCAACCTGAGGAACCACGAAAGAGATTCCATGAAATGGGTAAGTATGGAAAGCCATCGGATGAGCCTCATAATCAGGGCAACAATGGTTCCCTGGGAGACATGACTTCCTGAAGGTCAAATTGTATGTTTTGGGACTTGAATGCAAAATGTGTACCACAGAAGAGAGGATGGTCATTAACGACATGTTTAAGGTTCATGCACAACGGATTTCTAGCATTAAAGCTTACCAATTTCATTTCCAAAGAGTAGGAAGGTGGCAAGGACATAGAAAAACAAGTAAGGAATGGCTAATTATTGAAAGCGGTTGGTGATGCTTCGAAATAGGGCTATAAGATACATCCAATAGAGGTGAGGGCCCAAGGGTCAAATTGTATCTCTCGGGCATGATGATGCTTTCCTTTGGACAAACTGTATATCGCAGAACTCCGAGTACTACTTGTTAGTCATGGAACATTGGAAACACAATCCTAAGCCCGCCAGTCCGGGAACCCGCAATCGAAAAAATGTCTAAGTATGAAACAGGGATACACGGTAAATGTATAATGTCATGCAAATATAGCCAACTTGTGGCTAAGTATTGAAAGGAACGTTGGACGGCTAGGCTCATGACGGGGCATTCCAACAGATAAATTGTATATCGTGGAACTCCGGGCACTGTTTGCAAGTTGCGAAATATTCCAAACACAATTTTTAGGTCGTCAATATGGGAACCCACAATCGAAAAAGTGTCCAAATATGGAATAGGGAAATGCTAGCCTGTAGTTGTTTTTGCTTAGATACTGAAATTTTAGCTGACAAGATCTTCTTTGCATGTTTCTTGAGAAGTTCTGTAGGGATGGTTAGTCCTCAAGACTTCGGCTTATTAATGACGATCCTTACGGTTGTTGCATGATGGCATTTTAGTATTAAACCTTTGGTTTTTAATATTTGGAAAGGATTACGAGGATGTCCGAAACAGGAAACAATGACTAAGAATTGGAGATTTCATGAACCCATCAACACGAGGATCCAAAATAGGGTGACAAGGTCTCCCCAGAAGATGTGAGGTCCCAACAATCAAATTGTATCGCTTGGAACATTTGAATGCATAATATTTAACACGAAAGAGGGGACGATGTCAGAGTCCGGTAGTCACTTTGTATATTGCAGAGGGCTGGATGGTAACTATTTTGTACCAGTGTGTTCAGTTGTCACTAGTAAGAGCATAACTAATGTATACTAGGAAGGACAGGAAGTTAGTGGGGATGGAAGGCAGTGACAGATACTTTGAAACATTTGTGAACTGTGGTAGAGTGAATCTTGCGAGTTCGAGGAGTCCACGGTGGAATTGTAGATCACAGAAGTTTTGAGTGCAAGATGTATATCACAGAACAAGAAGCAGTAGAGTTCGAAAGCACCAACCCGACAACCATGGCCATAAAATTGGCTAGGTATGGAAAGGAACAGTGGTTGGTCGGATTTGTCATGTGAGGATATAGAGGGAGATGAAGATATGTCATCTCGCCAACGTTGGAACCTGTGATCATAGAAAGGAGACTAAGTATATAACTAGAGAGCGATAATACACGGGAAGAAGAAAAGGCAAAAAGGACTAAGGAGTCTGTGGTGGAATTGTAGATCACAGAAATTTTAAGTGCAAGATGTATATCATGGAACAAGAAGCAGAAAATTTCGAAAGCGCCAACCCGAAACAGTGACTAAGAATTGGATATTTCGTGAAATCGTCAACACGAGGATCCAAAATAGGGTGAAAAGGTGTCCCCAGAAGACGTGAGTCCCCGACGATCAAATTGTATTGCTCAGAACATTTGAATGCATAATCTGTAACACGGAAGAGGGGACGATGGCAGAATCCGATAGTCAATTTGTATATTGCGGAGGGCCGGATGCCAACTGTTTCGTATTAGTGTGTTCATTTGTCACTAGTAAGAGTATAACTAATGTATATTAGGAAGGAAATGAAGTTAGTGGGGATGGAAGGCAGCGAAAAATACTTTGAAACATTTGTGAACCATGGTAGAGTCAAGCTTGCAAGTTCGAGGAGTCTGCGGTGGAATTGTAGATCACGAAAGTTTTGAGTGCAAGATGTATATCATGAAACAAGAAGAAGAAGAGTTCAAAAGCACCAACCCGACAACCATGACCATAAAATTGGCTAAGTATGGAAAGGAACAACGATCAGTCGGATTCGTCATGTGAGGATATAGATGGAGATGAAGATATGTCATCCCACCAATGCTAGAACCTGAGATCATAGAAAGTCGACTAAGTATATAACCAGAAAGCGATAATACACGGAAAGAAGAAAAGGGAAAAAGGGATAAGGAGTTTGCGGTGGAATTGTAGATCATGGAAATTTTGAGTGCAAGATGTTTATCATGGAATAAGAAGCAACAAAGTTTGAAAGCACCAACCCAAAACAGTGTCTAAGAATTGGAGATTTCATGAACCCGTCAACAGGAGGATCCAAAATAGGGTGACAAGGTCTCCCCAGAAGATGTGAGGCCCTGACGGTCAAATTGTATCGCTCAAAACATTTGAATGCATAATCTGTAACACAGAAGAGGGGACGATGTTAGAATCTGGTAGTCAATTTGTATATTGCGGACGGTTGGATGCCAATTGTTTCATACTAGTGTGTTCAATTATCACTAGTAAGATCATAACTAATGTATATTAGGAATGACAGGAAGTTAGTGGGGATGGAAGGCAGCGAAAAATACTTTGAAACATTTTTGAACCGTGGTAGAGTGAAGCTTACGAGTTCGAGGAGTCTGCGGTGGAATTATAGATCACAAAAGTTTTGAGTGCAATATGTATATCATGGAACAAGAAGCAGTAGAGTTCGAAAGCGCCAACCTGACAACCATGGCCATAAAATTGGCTAATTATGGAAAGGAACAACGGTCGGTCAGATTCATCATGTGAGGATATAGACGAAAATGAAGATATGTCAGCCTGCTAATGATGGAAGCCGCAATCATAGAAAAGAGACTAAGTATATAACCAGAAAGTGATAATACACGGGAAGAAGAAAAGGGAAAAAGGGCTAAGGAGTCCATGGTGGAATTGTAGATCACATAAATTTTGAGTGCAAGAAGTATATCATGGAACAAGAAGTAGCAAAGTTCGAAAGTGCCAACCCAGCAACCGCAGGCATAAACTTGGATAAATATGGAAAGGAACAATGGTCGGTCAGATTCGTCATGTGAGGATATAGATGGAGATGAAGATATGTCAGCCCGCCAATGCTGGAACCCGCAATCATAGAAAGGCAACTAACTATATAACTAGAAAGTGATAATACACATGAATAAGACAAGGGAAAAAGGGCTAAATATCTCACAGAAGAACATCTACTGTTCATTTATTAATGCCAATCCTTTTGAACCTCTGGTGGGTTCTCACTAGTAAAAGCATAAATTTTAGATCACGAAAGTTCTTTGGGTGCAATATGTATATGAAGAAACAAGGGACATAAGTGTTGGATACCGCAAAACCGGGACCTGGTGATCAGATAATTGGCTAAGTATTGAAAGGGACCACGGTCGGTTGGGTTCATGGTGTGAAGATATAGATAAAGAGTTGCCAATTTTCGAATTCATGAGGCCGTGATCATATAGATGCGACTAAATATAGAACCACAATGGGATAAT